>APFE030375093.1:1044-12314 GCA_000404065.3 Pinus taeda | reverse complement strand
AGGTGGGTCCGCCCAACCTAACATAGGGTCCAAAACCAAAATTTTCTGGGGTGCTGCCCCGGACCCCATAAAGTGGGGTTACGAGTACCCCTCAAACCCCCTGTTAACTATGTGGAAAGAATATAACACAACCCAACATGACCAACAAACTTTAAGGACTCAAAGAACTATGTCATAAGATGTGATAGCTGTCAAAGAACTGAAAGACCTGTAGTATTAGATGAAATGCCATTAAAACCACAAGTACTTATAGAACCATTTGAACAATGGACTTTAGACTTTGTGGAATCTATTAACCCGTCTTCAAATGGAAAGAAATACATCTTAGTCTGTACAGACTATGTTACAAAATGGGTAGAAGAAAAAGTAGTGGCATGAGCAACAGAAGAAACAATGGTTTCTTTCCTCTTTGAAGAAATCTTTGTAAGATTTGGAGTTCCAAGGCAGATTTTTACACACCATGAAACATAATTCACTTCTAAACTTGTCCGAGATCTTACATAAAAATACAAAATCAAGCATAGAAGTATACTCTGTATCATCCACAAGAAAACAGACAAGTGGAATCTACTAATAAGGTTCTGGAAAACATCATGACAAAGATAGTGCAAATGAACAGAAAAGATTGGTCAAACAAATTAAAAGATGCATTATGGGCACACAAAATTACATGGAAAAATACTACTGGATTCAGTCCATATCAACTAGTATATGGTAAAGAAGTTTTTTTACCAATCAAATTTCAAATTCATATATTCAAACTTGCAGCAAAATTGGAATTAGACCTGTTAGAAGCTCAACAACAGATAGTTATGCAACTGAATGAACTAGACGAGATCAAACAACAAGCAGTTGCGCATACATCACTAGTAAAACAAAAAAGAATCAAACGGCATGATAGATTTATCAAAAACAAATTTTTTCATAAGGGAGACTGGGCACTTATTTTCGACTCCAAGTACAAAGATTTCAAAGCTAAGTTCACTAATCATTGGATTGGGCCATATGAAACAGAAGAAATCTTTGACAATGGAGCGGTCAAGATTAAGACAATTGACGAAGCAACTATTTCATTTCTAGTTAATGGTCATATGCTCAAAGTTGAGAACAAACCTATCAATAAAGAAGACTTTTTGAACAAAGTATCAGCATAAAACTATATGGAAGTATTGGAACAACATAGTGATATGCCTTCCCTACTTCCAGAATAAAAATAAAAAAAGTTAAAAAATAATAAAAGAGTTTGATTGCGAAAATCCAGGATACTGGCACAATACAAACTTGAATTCATATTGGAAAACAAACTTGTTTGGCCAATATGAATTCTCTTTTATGTTTTTCAAATTTCGTTTTGTAGAATCAACTTCCAAAATTCAAAAACTTGAGGACAAGTCTCAAGATTAACAAGGGGGAAGATTCATAATAAACCAACAAACTATGCAATTGGTTTGTAGAAGGGACCTGAGACATCATAATCAATATTCATCAGTAAGAGACCTAAACAAGATCAATGTCATATATTGTTGCAAAAGGGACCTGATTATTCATCCTAAATCAACACCAAAGGAACCTGAGAAGCAGTTATAAGCATCTACAATCCAACAAAACTCATTCAGTAGAATTCATTTTGAAGTCAAAGTATTGTTACCATTAACACAAGATCAAGTATTGACAAAAGAGCTAAGGTCACCATCAACAGAAGAAAAGCATTGACAATGAGCTATCAAGTAAAAAGAAAGTACTGTAAGTTTAAAATATCTGAATACCTCCAATTTTGAATTTTTTTCTAAGATTGATAACCTAGTTTAAACTTGAATATGCAATAGCCCTAGCCATGTATATATCATCTTACATTACCCTACATTCATTCATCTCATCATCAATGACATCACTTGCAAATTTGAACCAAACTTTTTGGCCACATCTCCTTTTTGAGAAGAAAATTGTTGCTCATGGAAAAATTGTCTACACAACAAAGAAAGATTAGTTTATGTGCCTACAAAACGAGAATAGAGAGGGTTAGTATCATTATTTCAAATACACAGTACGCAGTTTTTGAAACAAAGAGGGTTTTTCATAAATTTTTATCAGGAAATTTTGCAAAAGAGGAGATATTTAAATACGATTTGCAAAACAGTGAGAGATTTTTCTTACAGTGGAGATTTTTGTTTTGGGCCTTTTACACAGTAAGAGTGTTTATTCAGTTTACAAATATAGAATTTTGTTTGGATACCATTTGCAGTAGAAGACATGGAAATTGAAGATTTAAAGGCAGAGGAAGTAATCTCATTTTTTTTCAAAGCTACAGAGATTTGAGCAAATGCAAATGGGAACTAAAATGGAACCTAAAGACTTCAAGATAGAAAATTGGAGTAAGGACACAGAGAAGAAATTATACCAAGCATGCTTAATGGAGTTTCTTAAGAAGTTCAATGGTCATAATGATAAAATCACATAGGAGTTCATAAAACATTTTGAACATGAAAAAACTAGAGTTGGTGAACTCTCTATACCATTGAATCCAACCTTTCTTTCTCAGGCATGCGATCTTCCTTTAATAAGAGAAAAATATCACAAGGGTTTACATTTTAAGGAGAGGGGATGGACCGTTTTGTTAAATTATGGTATGTTCTATGCTTAGAGCAGTTTACTTATCTTTCTTTTTATTACCCACATATTAGCAATCACATGTACATTAAGTAAAGTGCAGATAGAACATTTAAGCAATTAATAGAAAACAAGCCAAGACAAGAGACACAAGATGTGGCGGCTAGCCAGGGACAAACCCCAATATGGGGAAACCCTTTGATCAAATCTTCTTTTATCTTGAATAATTTAGCAGAGATAAATAGTACAAAATTCTAATTTATATTAGCAGCATCAGCCCTAAACTAGTGCAATCAATATCTGTCAAACCAAAGGTTCGATCACCTTGATTCCTGTGCCCAAAAATGCGGCCTTCCAAAGGGAGTCAGCTTCACCTACTGCGTAGTCCATAGAGAGAGAATGCTGGTCAACGCTGGTCAAAGTTCCGATCTGCAGCTTCAGCCCTAAAATCTGCGTCCTCTTTCCACAAGTGAGAGAGAGAGAGATCCTTTCTGCACAGGAGAGAGAAGAGACTCTTTTTCTGCACATGAGAGAGAGATATGTGATGAGAAGTGAAGTTTCCAAATGAGGAGAATGCTCTTGTATTTATATGCAAAACGTTGATCATGAATAGATGCCACTGTTGGGCTTCTGAGCCTACATAATTTTCTAGCCGACTTTGACAATTAGTCCATAATCTAAATAAATTCATATCTCCATAAATACTTATCGGAATTGGATGATCTTTAGATGAATCCTACACCTCTCGACGAGAGGAATCCAAGAAAAATATAATCAGCCATGAATAAGGTGACCCACATGAATTTTGGCCCTAGTTGCAAATTTTAACACTCCCTCTCAACTAGGGAGAACTTCATCTGCAATCTGTCAGACTATCACTGCTTTCCATCCATCAAATGCATTGTCCAGTATGGCTTGACCCTTCTTGCTCTGCTCTACTTTGCTTCGGTTCTGCTCTGCTTTGTTCGAATTATGAAGAAGAAGAAATGATTGAGGATGTATCATACCATCCTCCACTAACCCGAAGTCAGTCTCAGAGTGTGTACCACTCTCAATGGTCCCATACCAATATCATTGATCCCAAATCAAAGAAGGTCATCCTAGCATAGGGAGTATGGTAGATACAACGATGTGTCCATCGGTACTACTATGGTTCCTATCCTCATTTCCCTGCTCATTGATCAGATGAGAGGTATTTCCCATGAGTCCCAGACTGCATGGGTAGGATGCCTCGACAGGAGAGCGAATCATCTTGTCTACAGGAGAGCGAATCATTCTATCTAGTGGATGCCACGGAGAACTAATCATCCTGGCCTACAAGAGAATGCATCATCCTATTCCACAATCGCCATGGAGAACACATCATTCAGGTCCACAGGAGAACTAATCATCATGTTCCATAGTCGCCACAGGGTGTCACAGGGGAAGGTTGAACCTTTTAGCATGTACAAAGTGCACCAACAGGGGATGGTGAGTCACCCTGTGGTCATATGTCACTCCAAGAAGTACCCCATGCCCCTCTTGGAGCTCCTAAAGCTCAGTAGATCATACTTGACCCTCATCAGAAGGTCTCTAAATGACACCAAGTCATTCTTGGAAAGTTAGGAATTTGATCTTTCCTAGGGGCTTTATCAAAATGTCGGCGACCTATTCATCTGTACCGATATGTTGGAGCCTTATTGCTCCTCTCTGCACGATATCTCGAATATAGTGGTACCTGATATTGATATGCTTGGAGCGATCATGAAATACGAGATTTTCTAATAAACGGATCTTGCTCTGGTTGTCACATAGAATCACGGTGGTATCCAATGTAAATCCAAACAACTCACTAAAGAGCTTTCGCAACTAGACTACCTCACAAGAGGCCATGCTAGCAACAATGTATTTTGCCTTGGTGGTGCTCAGAGCCACCGACTTCTGCTTCCTGCTCATCCAAGATATCGAGGTAGATCCCAAAGAGAAACAACACCCAGATGTGCTCTTCCAATCCTCCACATTGCTTGCCCAATCAACATCAGTATACCCAAGTAGTCTCACATTTCCGGCAGTGTATCTTAATCCATGAGTGATTGTGCCACAAAGATATCTCAGCAGATTCTTGGCACCAATCCAATGTGAGTGACGAAGCTCAACCATACGTTGGCTCAAAGTGTTGACTACAAAGCATATATCTGGACGGGAGTTCACCAAGAACATCAATGCTCCGACGAGCTGTCGATACTCGGTAGCATTTCGTAAAATGGGTCCGGCAACACTACTGCTTAACTTCTTAAAGTTAAGCTCCATCGGGGTAGTTACAGTCTTGCAGTCCAACATGTTGAATCTTTCCAGTATCTTCACCACATACTTTCCTTGAGATAGGAAAATATTCTAGGTTTCTGCCAGATTTCAAGTCCTAGGAAATAGTGCATGAGTCCTAAATCTTTCATCTCAAATTCATAATCTAGCTCCCTCTTACATTTGTGAATGAGAGGGTTTGCACTCGTTAGGAAGAGGTCGTCAACATAAAGCACCAGTATGAGAGGCTTGTCATCTATAACCTTAAAGTAAACGTTAGGGTTGGCTTCACTCCTAGTGAATCCCAGCTTCATCAAGTAGCTATCGATCCTCTCATACCATGCTCGGGGTGCTTGCTTTAGCCCATAGAGGGCCTTCTTCAACCTGCACACATGAGATTCTCGATCATAAATCTCAAATCCTTTGGGTTTCTCCACATAGACCTCTTTGATCGAACCATGTAATAATGCAGTCTTGACATCCATTTGATGTAGGTTCCATCCTTGCGAAGCAACAAGGGCTATGATCGAGCGGATAGTGGTATATCGGGAAACAGGTGCAAATATCTTGTCATAGTCTATACCTTCCTTTTTGGGAGAAGCCTCAAGTGACAAAACAAGCCTTATACTTTTCCGTACTTCCATCAGCTACATGCTTTATCTTAGAAAGCCAATTAGAAGTGACAATTGTCTTGTCCTGGGGTCTGGGGGCCACATCCCAGACATCGTTCTTCATAATAGACTCATATTCTTCGGTCATAGCATCCTTCCATAATTGATGCTTAACAACATCTATGAATGATGAAGGCTCATTTTGGATGATCATGCTCATGATAGTGAGGTATCCCTGATACCTGTTTGACTTCTTACTTTCACAGAAGGTTCCATGGGGAGCTGTGTGTCCTTCAACATCATCAAGTGTCCCCCTAAGCCATGAAGGCCTCTTCCTTGAAGAGGAAGGCTAAGGTGGTGGAGGATCAATAGGATCCATAGGTTCTTCCACATCAGGCATTGTCTCATCTTCCTTTTCCTTCAGTTCCCTGGTGTTAGCTTCATTAGATGCCCTTAAAATAGGAAGATTGTCTACTTTGCTAAGAGCCATATCTTCGTCAAAGGTGACATCATGACTAATCTCGACTTCCCTCTGACCAACTACATAGATTCTGTAGACCTTAGTATTTTCTCTATAGCCCACGAAGATTCCTTTCTTTCCAAATGCACCAAATTTATTATTTTTCTCTTTCGACACATGAAAATATACATGGCTTCCCAAAATTCTAAAATGAGATACGTCATGTTTCTTACCGGTGAACATTTCTTCAGGAGTTTTGGAACCCAATGCTTGATGAGGGCATCAGTTTTGTACATATACGGCGGTGTTTGGAGCTTCGGCCCGTAGAAACTTTGGAAGTCTTTGATCACGGAGCATAGCACAGACAGCTTCCACAATCATACGATTCCTCCTTTCTGCCACACCATTCTGCTCAGGAGTATAGGGTGTAGTGGTCTCCCTCTTAATGCCAGCCTCTTTGCAAAAGTCATGAAACTCATTGGATTCATATAAAGTCCCATTGTCAGTCCTTAGGATCTTGATCTTCTTTTCGGTTTGATTCTCGATCAAGGTTTTGAAGTGTCGAAACCAGGAGAACACTTCATCCTTCTTTTTCAAGAAATATATCCAAGTCTTGCGAGAATAATCATCTGTAAAAGTGAGGTAATATAAATATCCTCCCAAGGAGTTCACATGCATCATATCGGATATGTCTGAGTGAACTAACTGCAATATATCAAAGGTCTTGCTTTGGCTTGAGGGGAATGGTCCCCTTTTTAGCTTTCCTTTGGCACATCCTGGACATACACGTTCTTGCTCTAATCTAAACTAGGGCATCCCGGTCACCATTTTTCTTACATCAGGTAGAGCTTTATAATGAAGGTGAGCAAATATCCGATGCCATAGTTCAAACTGAAGAGATGTGTCACAAGTCATGACACCTAGTGGACATCCTCCATCATGATATAATGAATCAACTCGAAACCCAAGAGTAAAATTATCTTTATAGTCCTTTTTCCATACACTTACCTTGCCATTGTTGAAAGCCACCTTGTAGCCTTTGTCTTCCATTGCCGAAATGGACACCAAGTTCTTTTTGAGATCAGGTACATATAATACATCTTGTAAGTGGATGGTATTACCTTGATTTAATTGAAGAGTGACATTTCCTACGCCTTTCATGGGATATTTTGAATTGTCTCCAAGAACAATTTCTAGGTTGGTTTCTTTCTCTACCAGATTATAGAGAGCTTCTTTGTAACCAGTGAAGTGCCTTGAGGCACCACTATCAATAAGCCAATTTCCTAGCGAGTCTGAGGGAGCAGTGGTAGATAGAGCAGCTAGTAGATAATCCTCATCTTGCTTATTATCAATAGTGTTAGATTCATATTTGGAATTTTTTGCCTTCTTGAATGGTTGTCCTCTTCCTTGATTTCCAACGCTCCTTTTACCTCGCGCCATTTGACCTGCGATTTATTTGATTGCCTTGAGAGGGATTTTGATCATCATCCCGGTGTGAGTTCCTTTTATTAGGACACCCCCTTGCATAATGACCTGGTTTATTGCAATGGTAACATCGTCCTTTTCCACCCTTTGGTCCAGCCTTCCTTTTGGATTTAGCTTCAGAATTGTTTCTTCTTTTAGCATGAGAAGAAGAGGAAGTGAGATGACCTTTAAGTGTGGGCATTTCCTGTTCTTCCATTCTTGCTTCTTCTTGAATGCATCTAGTCATTAATTCCTCAAATCTAGGAATTACATTATTGTTGAGGAGAGTAGTCTTGAATATATACCAATCAAATGGTAGTCCTCCAAGAGTTGTGAGTGCCATTTCCCTGTCAAGAATTACTTCCCCAATAGATAGGAGGTTGTTCTTGATCTCGGTGATCCTTAAGAAATATGCTTGCATATTTTCATCTTTTCCCTTCTTAATTTCCTTAAGTTTATTTCTAAGAAATAAAACTTGATTTGCGTCATTAACTTTAAATAAACTCACTTGTCTATCATAGATTTCCTTGGAGGTGTTCAACTCAAAAACATAGGCCACCAAGCGCTTGTCGATAGAGTCCCAGATGATCTTCTTTGCTTTGACTTCTCCCTTGGTCCATTTGTTCTTGGCAGCAGCAGATACATTTGATGGAGGCTCGACAACTCTGCCTCTCACATGGTCTAGCACTTCTTGTTCTTCTAATGATAGATTAACAGACATCTTCCATCCATGGTAGTTAGACTTCTCACAGAGTTTGTCTTCAGCAGGGAAGTGTGTTGAGGACCCCATAGTTATTTTTAGATAGCCTTGTCTTCGATGATTGATCTTGCTCTTGCTTGGGCTTTTTCTTCACCTCAGCTCTGATACCATGTTAAATTATGGTATGTTCTATGCTTAGAGTAGTTTACTTATCTTTCTTTTTATTACCCACAGATTAGCAATCACATGTACATTAAGTAAAGTGCAGATAGAACATTTAAACAATCAATAGAAAACAAGCCAAGACAAGAGACACTAGACGTGGCGGCTAGCCAGGGACAAACCCCAATATGGGGAAACCCTTTGATCAAATCTTCTTTTATCTTGAATAATTTAGTAGAGAGAAATAGTACAAAAGTATGATTTATATCAGCAACATCAGTGACATCAGCCCTAAACTAGGGAAGTCAATATCTGTCAAACCGGAGGTCGGATCACCTTGATTCGTGTGCCAAAAAATGTGGACTTCTAAAGGGAGTCAGCTTCACCCACTGTGCAGTCCAGAGAGAGAGAACGTTGGTCAACAATGGTCAAAGTTCTGATCTACAGCTTCAGCCCTAAAATCTGCGTCCTCTTTTCCACACGTGTGAGAGAGACAACCTTAATTTGTGTATCAGGTGTTCAAGAGGCAGCACAAGAATGAAGCCAGCAAAACGTGACATGATCACAAGGGATAACAAAAGCTCTAGTGGATGTATAACCCGCGTAGAATTTGGAAATCTTCTAGAGGATTTCAAAACTGATATTCTAGGGACTCTAACAATGCAATTGGACATTATGCAAGCCAAACAAAAGCAAGCAGAAGCAGAAAGAAACTTGGTGATATTTTGTCCTAGATGCACAAAAAGTGCCCGTTGGATACAGTCCAAATCTGCGCCATTTGTACGAAATACCACGCCACTTCCAGGATTGGAAGCAGTCTACAAAGAAGTAGAAGAAGAAACAGAACTGGTCTACCTACTAAATTAGCGTCGCCAATGGCAATCGTGACAAACATGTATGCCCGTTGAACCATCCTCTTCTTTTTAGCCTCCTCAATATAATGCTCAATAAAATAATGGAACATGGCAAAATCAACCACCTTTCCCTGGTTAACCACAACAGCCATTCCCTATGCCACCATGGCAAAATCAAACAAATCAAACCAATTGGCCAAATTTTCCTTACTGTCCACCATTTTGGCAAAATAACGCATATTCATCACAATGGTCACCCTCCACCTCACAGAGTCAAAATTGGCAGTCGAACTGGCAAAGACCGACAAATCAGTCATCAGGAACGATCCCCCTATCTCAACCCATACTGCCAGCACCATACACATTGCAACAAAATCCCCAGATCAACTTAAGACTGCAGCTCCCAGCCCAACCCAACCCAAACCCCAACAACAGACCGGTTCAATTTGTGCAAATTATTGAAGGATCAGAACCAGAAACCGAGTTAATGGAGTGCAATGACCTTCAATTAAGATATGGATGTATAATAGAATCAAAGGGGGATAAAAATGTTCAAATTGAAAATTTGTTATCTATAGAACAAACATCACAAGAAGAGAATCTGGTCAGACAAAAAACTCATGAACAAGCAACCACCTCTTCTCCACCATTCCCAGAACGACTAATCATACCTTGCCCAATTGAACATCCTGATTTTGATCTTCTGGGAGAATTGAAAAATTTGTGTATAAATATACCACTCCTCCAAGCTATTCAAGATATCCCAATTTATGCAAAAACCATCAAGGAATTATGTATGAAAAAGCCAAAGAGGAAAATAACAACAAATCCAACTGCCCATGTAGTCGGTACCTTATCTGAATTATTATCAGGAAGAGAAACACCTGTAAAATATGAGGACCCGGGAAACCCTATAGTCACAGTGCAAATAAATGGATGCTCCTTCCCCAATGCCTTAATTGATTTAGGAGCAGCAATCAATATCCTTACAACCACAACTTGTCAAAAGCTTGGCATTACATCATGTTTGGTCAATTTAGTGTGTCCTAAATTGCTATATAAATTGTCAATTCGGGAGTCGTAAACTCTTGAAGTGAAGTGCACTATATATGCAAGATAACTGATTTCTTACTTCTTTGTCGTTTTTTATTTTTGGTTTGTTTTTGGGTTTATCTTCTTGTTGATTCCCTAATGTGAGATGGAAATTCTAAAAATCAAGTATGGATATAAGTGTTCAAGGCAATTGTGACCTTTAAAATAATTTCCAAACTTCAAAGTTTTCAAAAAGGTTTTCAAACTTGCAATGATGAAATCAATTACTAAGAGAAAATAAAAATGTACCTAAATTCTAATTAAACTAAACAATGAGCTAGTGACTATGAAACCCAATATCCTTGCTGTTGTATAAAAAGAAAACTGAACTCAAAGCAATTCAAAAACTGTAAACAAAGTAAACTAAATCATATTACATCAAATCATATTCTGACCCCTCACCATTCGACTCGCTCTGGCTATAGGAGGTAATCATAAACAAATTGAGTAATCTGATATCAAAATTACATACCAAAAAGTAGTTCATATGCATATGAGAATGCTTTATTTATAACAGGAAATGACACAACTACTTCCTAAAATCTGCATTGATAAACAGACACGTGAATGACCACGTCCGGAAATCTAGCAATATGGTAGCCATGAAAATTAAATCCAAGGAGGGTGGCTGTTAGATTTGGTTCATGGAGCAGTCCACTAGTGTTAGCACGCCTCCTGGGATTTAGGAATTTGCCATGCAAGTCTTCACATGGTGAAAAACAGAGTTCTGCCACCGTAAAACTCTTAGGTTGACCACCGCTTGACTGTCTTTGACCGCGGTCTTCTGTGAGTGATTTGGCTGAACCAAGGGGACACGTTCCATGTCCACATCATTTGCAGCTTGCCCATGTGGCCAGATTCTCCAGTAGACATCTGTAACACAGACTTCAACAAAAAGGTTGCAGAAAGTTGAGCTGGCTGCGAAAAGTGATAAGATTCTGCAGCTGACTGAGCAAAAATCTAATCAAACAGCAGTCACAAGATATAGTTAGGAAACCATTTTATATGCTCTTTTTAAACTAATATGCAATGATTTGACA
>APFE030375080.1:89773-107744 GCA_000404065.3 Pinus taeda | reverse complement strand
CTTATACATGTCACCTTCCTGGTGGAATACCTCGGATCCTCATGATAAATCATTTCACCCAACATTAAAAGATTTAAAACTTCATGCTTTAGGGGGAAACTATTATAGACATATTTGAGCACTGCAAATCCAATCTTATATGTCGATAAACCAAGGGATCTTTAACTCCTAAAAGTGTTGTTTCATAACCTAAAGTATCATGGTCAAATGATTACATCATTCCCCAAAATTTCCACTTGAAAAACCACTCAAAACTGGCCAAAACTGGACCATAGTGACTGCTCCACTGTCAAGGTGTGATGCATACTGAGTCCTACACTAGCCAGGTGCATTGCATACTAAAGAGGCCTTTTGTGGGTGCGATGAGAGAGAATGGACAAATTCCTGAGATATTTTTCTAAGTGGATGCTCGTGGAATCTTCTAGGAACCTCTCCCATGACACTTGCCTCTTTGAATTTGCCCAGGGATGAGTAAGAGATCCAAAAAATCTCCAAGTGGAACCAAGAACAACAAGTGGAATGACACTAATCAAAAACCCAGAGGTGACTCACACCCTTGCAAACATCTATAAATGGATCCCTCATCTAAGATATCTGGAGGCTAGAATTTTGTAATTTGTAAGGAAGTGCTGATAGTTTGTCTTTGAGAAGGGATATTGTATTGTTGGGTGATCTTGCTTTTCATGAGGTGAAGAGGGCTTTTATGCTGGGAGGATGATGCTGGATCAGACAGTTGGGTTGTAATCCTCTCTTCTATTATTAATAAAGTTCTTTGAGTTTTCCTCCATACAATCATGTATTTGTGAATGTTGTTATTTGTAAATGCCATTGTATGCTCATTGTATTTCTGATTCTGCAATGTTTATGATATAATAGATCGAGATGCTTTGATTGTGTTTTGTTACTTCGTTTCTACAGGTATTCTCTAAGCAGGACAAGTAGGAGAAGAGTTGAAAGCTCTATCAAGGAGGAGAGAAATCAAGCAAGGAGTCAAGCAGAAGATCCGGGTTGGTCCCTTTGCTTCTCTCTTATCTATCATAAATAGAGGAGATCACAAATTGCTTTGATTGTTTGTTTCTATGATAGCTTCCAATCCTAGTGGGACTAGCAGATTGAAAAGACACTAGTTTTCCCGGAAACATGTAGCAGCCTCCTTTAGCACACCTGTAGTAGCCTATTTCCCCACCAGTTTTGACCTTTGTTATAATTTGGACTTGGCTTAGAAGTAAGTTGACCCCAGTTGTGACTCCATGATCAGGGGCAGCTCCTAGGCCACTCCAACCCATCCTTTTCCTTCACTACAAAACATAATAACATTAGTTTCCTAATCACAGATTTGGCACAATAGAACATTGATTTATATGAAAATGTGAGCTAGTTAGATGATACATAGAATTTTGGTTTATGGTTTAGTAGGTTAGCTTCTTGTCTGCAAGTAGATTTGGTAGCTAGATGGTTGATTATAAGTTAATGTAGTTTCCTTCTTGCAAGTAGTATAGCTCTTGTCTTTTCATGAACTGATTTAGTAACATTTGCAAGTGGAATTTAATAGCATTTCCCTTAGAGGTAGCCTCTAAATTTCACCATCATTATCTAGTTTTTATTCTAATTCAATATGAGGAATGGTCTTGGAGCATTATTAATCAAATGTCCTAGTTGAAGGTGGCAAGAGTGGAATCCATCTACTTTGCATATATCACTATCACCTTGAAGTTTGTACAAACCCTGGGTTGATAGACAGAGTTGAGGATCCCTTGGGAGTTGCAACACTCTTGATGCAATTCCAGGGCTCACTACTTTTTGGCATCGTTGTTGGGGAGGTGTCTAGGTAGATGTTATTTCTGCTTAAGAATTGTTTTTTGTTTTGAATACAATTTTGAAAAAGTAACATAAAAGAAAAATAGAAAAAAATTCTTTCATGCCTCATAGGAATAGAGATACTCAAGGAAAATTCTTACCAAACACCCCACACCCTTTAGCAGTCAACCTTCACTCTTCTTTGGTAACTGCTAGCTTCCCTCTTTGACTATAGGGGAGTTAGAAGACCCTCTAGGTGAGAAACCTGAAATATTTGAAGAACCTATTATGGAAGAAGAAAAACACACTTCACCTACCCAACCTATGGCTGAAAACATGAACAATGAGGTTTTCCCTGTCAAAGAGACTAATGAAGAGGCTAGAATGAAGAATATAAGCCCTACTACCCTTCCACACTTCCATGCCTTAACCTCTGAGGATCCTGATACCTTCATGTTTGAATTTTATTCTGTCTATAGGACCTATGACTATGCCTCTAATGACCAAAAGTTGAATTTATTCCCCTCTACCCTTAAGGATATAGCCTCGCACTAGTTTATGGGTCTGCTTGTGGGTAGAATAACTACTTGGCCTCAAACGAAACAAGCCTTTAATGAAAAGTACATGGACTACTATAGGTCCAAATAAACCAAGGAAGAAATATTTAGAATGTCTATTGGACTTGATGAATCCTTATAAGACTATGAGGAGAGATTTCAACTCAGTTATAGGAGGGCCAGATGCACCCTTTATCCCAAATCACTCAAACTATTTCTTCCGTGAGGGATCAGGGAGGACATGTTGGAGACCCTCAACATGATGTCTAATCAGTTATCCTATGATGACATTAAAATTATGTTCAAGAATCACTCTAGGACTGCTAGAAAGAAGGGTAGGGCTAGTCAAGGCTTGGTCAATTCATCTCCTTCTACAACGTCCATCAAGAATGAGATTGGGAACATGTTGGAGGACTGTAAAAGTGAAATGTTGCATACCTTTTCTTTGAAAATGGATACCATGTGGATCAAGAGGAAACAAGAGGAAGTGGAGAGAGCCCTAGTTATCTTCTACCCTAAATGCACTAGAAGGCACACCAAAGCCACTAAATGTCATAGAGGTTTTCTAAGTCTTTGAGGAAAACCATGCCACAGATAAATTCCCTTCTTTACCTAGTTTAAAAGTTGTATACCAAGGGGAAGAAGGTGGGGTTGAGTAGCTCTTCTTTATAAATCAAAGGAGGCCCCAAGGACCGTGGCCATACCAACATGGCATGTAAGGTGCATATTACTCTTATTATCATCCCAATGAGAATGCACCCTTGCCGACCTGGTACTCTTCCAATCATCCATCATGATCCACACCTCCTTCTTGGCCTTATGCTCCTCAATATCCTCCTCAACCTATCAATCAACCATTTCATCTATACAACACATCACAAGGGTGGATGCCTCAACTCAACCAACCTCCTTCTCTGCTACCCCCACCTCAGCCTCAACCACAACTCACTCATCCTTCTCCACCCAAGCAACCTCAGATTCTTGCTCAACCCAATCTGAACATGAATAACAAGGAAGAACAAGAGGTCTATAGTGGAGAGACATCTTACCCTGCCTATGTTGTGGAGATCCAAGAGATCAACCTTAGGTCTAGAAAAGTGCTTCTAGATAACCATCCACCATCTCCACTTGAATAACTTGAAGATGAAAAGGAAGAGAGTACCCGTCAAGTAAATCCACCTCATTTTTCTTAGATATTGATCCACCCTAGCCAACATACCCAGAAGAGATTGAAATTATGGGAGAATTGAAGAATATGTGTTTTAAAATACTCCTTATCGAATATATTAAGGATGTTCCCATCTATAATAATATTATCATGGAGAAATGTTTCAAACACACTAGGAGAAGAAAAAGATACACCCCACCATCAATGTTATTGGTTCATTTTCTGATTTGATGTTTGGGAGAGTGATTTGTCCAAAATATTTAGACCCTGAGAGTCCAGTAGTAGATGTGCAAATTGATGGAATCATTGTACATCATATCCTTTTTAACCTTGGGATTTTCATCAATGTGATGACTAAATATACCATGCTAAAGCTAAACCTCCAAGGAGCATTGAGGAAGACCACTACAGTAATGCAACTTGTAGATAAATCTACAGTAGCTCCTGAGGGAGTTGTGAGGATGTCATGGTATCCATCGACTCTTGGGAGTATCCTACTGACTTCTTGGTTCTCCAGCCCAAACACAAGTTCAATGGCTATCCTCCCATATTGAGAAGGCCATGGTGAGCCACTACATATGCTTACATTAGTTGTAAGGTTTGGAACATGACCCTTAACAGTGGACATTTGTCTAAACAATTGGTGTTGTATCCTCCTGCTCAACCATCCATTGAGCATGACTTACCTATGTGTCTAGAATAGGAGGAGGAAGATGAAGTGTATCATAAAAAATACTACCCAATATGTACCCTATATTATGTTATAGGAGTAGGGAAACCTGATGAAGGTGACCTCATTGACTAGATCCTTAAAAGCCAAGCCCCCAATACCAGGTCTCTTGATGAGCTAATGAAATATTCTGGCAGTAGTCTTTGTACTTAATTATGATCTGTTGAACCAAGTCCTACCCATGTCAAATTTGTATAATTTGTCCCATCTAGAACTTTGAAGATTAACCCCTCTCTATTAGCTAGCCAAGAAGATAAATTGTGAAATATGTTGAGAGAACACTTAGATGCCTTTGCTTGGAACTATAAAGAAATTAAGTGGGTGCATCCCTCATTTTGTACTCATCACATCTACATCAAGGAGGGATGAAAACTTGTGCGCCAACCTTAGAGGAGAATGAACCTCACCCTCAAGGACATAGTAAAGGAAGAGTTACAAAAGCTGTTGGATGCAGGGTTCATATACCCCATCAGATAGTGAGTGGGTGTCCCCTATAGTTTTAGTCCCAAAGAAGAATGGGTATTTGAGGATCTGTGTGGATGTTACATAGTAATTTGTCACTATCCTCATCTCAGTCCCTCTACTGTGTCATGTGTTAAATAAACATGTTTATATCTTCCCAATAATATAAGAAAATTAAGAAAATATTCTCTGATGCTGCAAATTGACCCTCATTCCCTAAGTTCTACCTCGTCACAAGTAAATCCTTAATATACGTGATGATCCCATGTCATAAACGACATCATCATGACTTCATTGCAGATGTACATCTATTTCCCGTGACAATCAGATTTCTAGACCCGCGCAAGGTTATGAGCTATATATAGCAACGTTGGGTCTGTGTGCATTTCCTCCTAGCAATGCCATCACGGGGACTCAGTTTACGGCTAGCAACGATCCATATTTGGTGAATTTCTTCCAACAATCAGCCTTCTGGATGTCTCTAAACCTAGTTGTTGGGTCAGTTTGGGTCGCCCTTCCCCCTATGGAATGGTAGTTCCGTCTTTTGTGTAACCTCCCTTGAGGATAAGCTCCCTCTCCCTCATTTCATGAAGGCTCATCCTCCTATAAAATCACTCACCATTTCTATGATCTACTAGTTCTTTGAGTTCTTTTGGTTAGGTAGTGATGCTAGTGCTTTTGAGTTTAATAGATAGCTGGTGTGACTGTGACAAGTGTGGGATTGTTAATAGCTTGTGAGAGGTTGTGGAGTGCCCTTAACTTTGTATTAAAGCTTATGAGTGAGAGAGATATTGATGTTGGGAGGCCCATCCTAGAAGAGTGAATGCTTGGAGAAACATACTGGCTGGACCCTCCGATAAGGCTTGCGACATCAAGACTTGGTTGTAAGCTTTGCTCTTGATTCATTATTAATACAATCAATGATGATTTCCTATGTCTTGTATGTAATTTACTTGATAGCTCATGATTTCTTGACTTTATGAGTAAATAGATCATTATTGTTTCTTAGTTACGTGCTCTGTTGTTTTATTGTGTTGTTTTAGGTTGATTTCTCATTAAGGAGAAGGAAACGGAAGCTGGAGCAATGCAACGGAACTTTATCAACCACTGTTTGAGGTAGGCCTCCAACAATGACTATTTAAGGGAATCAATTGTTGTTTTGTTTTTCCTGTGACTAGACCCACTCTAGGGCTAGAGGGGTTGCCTCTGTCCACAGAGGGAACACTTTCTTGCATCACAGTGGATTACAGAGAATTGAATAAGGCCACAAAGAAAGACCATTTCCCTTTGCATTTCATTGATTAGGGTTTAGATGTCTTATAGGGAAGAAGTTCTTCTCTTTCCTGGATGGATTAAATTATTACAATCAA
The DNA here is from genome assembly GCA_000404065.3 of Pinus taeda. Taxonomy (NCBI): domain Eukaryota; kingdom Viridiplantae; phylum Streptophyta; class Pinopsida; order Pinales; family Pinaceae; genus Pinus; species Pinus taeda. The sequence continues at coordinate 101,660 of APFE030375080.1, read as the reverse complement.
ATCTAGATCAGCCTTGAGGACCAAGGAAAGACTACTTTCACATGTCCTTAGGGTACCTTTGCTTATAGGGTCCTTCCATTCAGTCTATGCAATGCCCCTACCACTTTTTAAAGGGAATTTCTGAGCATCCTTTTTGAGCTTGTCCATGACTCCGTGGAAATCTACATGGATGATTTCACTCCCTATGGCTGTGACTTCTTGGAGGCTCTCTCTAATATGTGAAAAGTTTGGAGAAAATGCATTGAAATGAACCTCTTGCTTAGTCCTGCGAAATGTGAATTCCTAATGAATGTTGAGACTGTCCTTGGCCATTTAATATCTTACGAGGGGATACAAGTGATCCCAAATAAGATTGCCATAATAAAAAGGGTCCCTACTACTCAAAAGTAGAGGGAAGTTATAAGTTTATTGGGATTAGATGGCTATTATAGGAGGTTCATCAAGGATTATAGTAAAGTGTCTTCACCATTGTTTGGATTTTTTTTCCAAGTGTTGGATCAGTGGGTCCTAACCCAGGCTCAGAGTTAAATTTTCCAAACAAATCCCTACACTACTAGCTCTTTCAGCATCAACCCAAGGAACGTAGACTGAAGTATCACCTAAAGCAGTATGGGGGATGCTTGAACCAAGTTTCCACACCCAGAGATAAGTGTGATATCACTTTATACCCTTAACCTGCCTTCGCATACGTCGATAAGCCTTTAAGGCTTATCGATATAGCTTCCTCTTACTAGCCTCTAAACCTTCGCGAAGGTCTACGAATATCTTTTGCAGACCCTAAACATGTGAATCAACCGCTTACGTGCTTCTGTAATTACTCTTAGCTCTACATTTACCCAGATTGACCTAATTATCATATATCTTTAACATGCATTAAGATATTCTTTGCATAAACAGATATTAGTACTTTCATTCATATAGCAATGTAAACCATATAGAATCATGCATCAATACAATATTAAATCATAAACCCATCATTTATCATAACATAAATGCAATCATTTGTAACAGAAGTAAATGGATAAAACACAGATATTTCCGAAATAATCTCTTTATTAATGCTTTTGTTCTTCTTACAGACTCGAGACTACCCTGCGCACTCAGCTGCAAAGGTCCCCACACTCAGCTGTAGACTTTACTTTAGGCGTCTGCGCACATAGCTGCAAAGCCTCTCTTCTACTCTAAGACTCTTTTCTCTTCACTTCTAATGACCCATTACATTCATTGATCTCCTCATTAATATCATGCCTTAGACTCTCTAAGAATCTCCTTTTTACAATCCCATGGTCTATGGACCATGGGTAGATCTTCTAAAGCCAACATAACTTACATAAAATAAGGGAAAATTCTTTTATGACACTTACTATCTACACAATATGTGACAACAACTTGTGGAGACTCTAAACCTTACATAACAAAAACTTAGGATTTCTGCACCAAAACTTGGGCTTTTGCCCCAAAATTGACTAAAGGGGACCCTGTCCCAACAGGCCCCCAACACAAATATCATGACTCGCCCTCGAGTCACTCTGTTGGCGTAGAGATATTACTGCAAAGACCTCCCATCTCGACCTATGCCACTGCTACCTCATCCGCGCTCTGCATGGCTGCCTGTTTGATCTGCTCCACCAACTGCTCGATTGCTGGTCCTGCGCTGTCTTCCTTTACCTTATGTTGTGTCCTTTGTAGGATCACCAACTTCTCCTCAATGGAAATAGAGATAACATATGCCTCATCTAGCCAAGGCCCCAATTTGGCCTATAGGACCACCTCTTTCCTCTGTGTTGCCTCCACCTGTTCAAGCAACTGTTTCACCTCATGAAACTTAGCCAAACGTTGTGATATAGCAATGGTGTACACCATTGCTCTTGCTTCATCATGCTGTTGTTGAAGTCCATGGGTTTTTGTGTTCAACCCCTAAAGATTAGGATCCTCCTTCAGAGTCATAATGATCAACGTAGACTGCTCAAATAGCACAGTGCAATCTACCACCGTGACATCTACTATTGCAACTGCATCACTTATAGCTGCCTTGTGTTGTTCTCTGACCTCTGGTGGAGTTGAAGGCTGTCAATTCAACTCAAGCTTTGTGATTTTAAGGTTCAATTCAAATTGAACCTTGGCCATCTCTATCTTCGCATCGTGCACACTTGCAGCCAATTTCCTAATCTTGGCCTCCAACAATGCTTCTTCGGGTATGTGCAGTTTTGGAACGGTTCTACATGCTTCAGCTACCACGACTGCGATCCACTCATTCTTCTCCTGAAACTTCTTCCATGATTCCAGCACAACTATCTTAACAAACATCTATTCATTGTTAACTTTCTTCTCACTGATCATGCTCAACGTGCGCTACTCCGGGCCCTGATCTCTGCAATCACACCTGCTTGTAGTGTGTGAAGGAATTCAATGGGAAGCATGACCAAGTTGAGGCCAACATTCCTCAAAGCATTGACAATAGCCTTGTCAACTTCCACCTCCACGTTTAGAGCTCCATTTTGCAGTGCGATTGCTCAGAGATCCAAGGATTGAACCAACTCTGCTGCTTGAGTGGTCCTCGATGCCAAACTAGTTGATGTTGTGCTACTCTGCCCTACACCTACATGTAGTCTAGTTGTTTGGATCTGCAGCTCACACAAACCAGTCTTTATAGTGATCAGTGCTTGCTTCTGCTGCTGCTCAAACTATTGCAACAATTTCGCTGTTGTATCCCTTACCTTATCTCAAATATCGTCCAAGTTTCCCTCCATCAAGGTGATTGGATCTAGCGATGACTTGGAGGCTTTGGTATTCTTTCACTACCCCTACTTTTCCTGTTCTCTATGTCTTTTTACATGGAAAGGAGTGTTCTCCAGATCTTTGCTGTCCTGTTCTGACTGTTTTTCGTCCTCCGTTTGGTGTGAAGGATATTTTTGAATTCTGTTAGAGTCACGCTCTTCCTGCTTTGCTTGCTCCTTTGCGGCGTGCTCTACTTCTACGCGAGCCTTCTTCTCAGTCTCCTTCTTCCTCTTTATTGCTAGCTGCTGAACCTTTAGTCGGGCTGCTTTCTTTTGCTACTTCTCCACAAAGTTGCTAGTCCCAGCGGCCAAATTCGATGGTGTGTGCCAATATTCTAGCCATTGCTTAAGGACCTCTATAATGGCATCATCTGTAGCCAAGTAGGGAAGATCATACCACTTTTGGTTTGGATCCTTTCACACCGGGATGTAAACATGGTGGAAGTCCGCTTTGAACTCCACGTACCTAGATAGCTGCTCAAAGATAGTTGGTGACAACCATGGATTTCAGTTGATGGCCATATGAATGCTCATCTCCATCAATAACCAAAAAAATTTACTTTCTCGAATCTGCACAACGTCCTTTGTGGCCCATAGCGAAGCAAACTTCGCCGCTTCTTGTAAATCTGTCTCAATCGAAGGAAACTGGCTATCCTCCGACAACTCCCATGTGACCAACACAATTGATAGTAATAGATAGGAATAATGGAAATTCTTGCTTTGGTCCTATGCCTCTCGACAATTCGCGAGGAACTCGCTGTATAGGTAGTGTGCCCAGTTGAACTGTATGCCCTCCACACAATGAGCCACTAACGAGATCATTAGTGCCGACACCTCATCTGCATGACACTTTATCATCACTTTTCCAACCAAAATTTGGGTGGCCATCTTCACAGCAGGGTCAATAATACTGGAAATAGAATACCCAAGTGATTTCTTGACAAGTTTGAACTTGTCCTTCATCTTCTTAGCAAGGTTGCGCTCGCCCATATTTCTACCAAATGCCTTTGCTAGATTCAGTCCTGAATGAGGTAGTAATGTGATCCTATTGATTAGCATATCAGTTATTGGTATGGGATCACTCAACCATAAGCACCCATCATTCACAAGGCACAACAACTTCTTAATAACTGCCAAATTTATAGGGGCATGTGATAGTGAGGCACCCTAGCAGGTTCAACAACCCTACCTTGTTTACCCCGTGAATCCATTCCACTGGCTCTAACGCGGTGACACTAGAATCCTTGTAGAAGCCTCGCCTCATGAAGGCATTGGTAGCCAAGTGGGGGAACCACTCAATGTCCCCCAAATCCCAATCTTCAAGCTTCAGATGTGGGATGTGTGCCAAGTGCAAACCTTCAAACTTTATGTTTTTTGGTAGCAAGGGTGTGTTAAGGATGATCTGTCCCTCATTTGGGTCCTTTAGGACCTTCACCTCACCCTGGCACAGAGGGATGTACTTTGGTAGCTTCAAAATATGGTCTACCCCCTCAATATCGATGTCTTCCACACCATCCTTGACCTCCAGGTCTACCACTCTTCCATTCTCCTTCTTGTTTGGATTTTCTTTCTGCTGCACCTTTGTAGTTGCATGTTTCCTCTCTAACTCGTGCATTGTGTTATCCAGGAATAGTGTCCACTCGAATGTTTCTATTCCCACTAAGATGGGTGGCTATCTTAGAAACAAACAATCAAAGTCCACTATTGTTTCCTTTTATGAAAATAGATGATATGAGAACCAAGAAGACCAACCTGAGTCTTGCATTTGATTTCCTCTCCTTCTTGATAGAGCTTCGCCGCTTCTTCTTTGTCTTCCCAGCTTCAAAAGAACCTGTGGAATCATAGCAACATACTACTATCCAAGAAACAAGGATCTAAATTCATAAATAATACAGGATCAGATATGTATTAACAATATAAATGCATATATAAACAAGTATAACAGAATATGGAAGGAAACAAGAATAGCTTTATTAAGATGAAAAGTAGCAAGAGGATCACAACCATGTTCTCTACGCCAGCATCATCCTCTAGCTAAGAAGCCCTTCTTCACCTCAAGCAAAGATTAGATCACCCAACACTATGAATGTATACCAGAAAACCAACAACACTTTCTATAAGATACAAAATTCCAGCCTCTGGATCTCTGTGATGAGGGATCTATATATAGATGATTACAAAGAGGTGAGTCATCTTCTGGGATCTTGATTAGTGCTCTCTCTCTGATAGTTCCTGCTTCCACTTGGAGAATGTTGATCTCTTACTCATCCCTGATCGAAAATAGAGAGGCGAGTGTCAGAGGGGAAGCTTCTGGAAGATTCGATGATCTTCCACCTCGCATTTTTGTCCCTGCCATTTGTCCATTCCTGACAATTGCACCCTACAGAGGAGAAATTCAATATGCATCGCACCTTGTACACTGGGAAGGTGATATGCATCGCACCCTCTGCATTGAGTTTTCAGTATGGTCTAGTTTTGACCATTTCTGAGCAGTTTTTAGTGGAGAACTTCTGGAGATGATGTAATCAGCTGACCTTGTTCCTTTAGGCAGTGAAGCAACACTTTTAGGGACTTAGGAGCCCTCAGTTTATGGACATTTATGATTCGGGTTGAAGTGCCCAAAAATGTCTATAATAGTTGCCCCCTCAAGCATGAGGTCGTTAATCTTTCCGATGTCGGGTGAAATGCTTTACTATGAGGATCCGAAGTTTTTCCGGGCTGGGAGGCGACCTGTAATAAGATACAATACAATACATTATTCTGACAACATTTTTTCATGATCTAGCTGAGGCGGGCATTCCCATGCTCAGCTTTATAAATTCATTTTCATGTACATAGGACAGACAATCGTCTGTGTGATAGACTGATGATATGGATGCATCATCCTTTGATTTGAATGATTATCTGTTCGGCAATGATGTACACTTGATGTTTTTATATTCCTGAATATATCGCAGCCCAGATGGATGAAACTAGATCCAGGGTCTTCAAAAATCATTCAATCTTCACTCGGAGTACAAGTCGATCCATGTGAAAAATGTTCTGGAGTCAAACATGGAAATACATCGCCTAATTACCAGCCAATGATGTAAGTCGTTAACGGGCGCGAGAGGAATCACCAATAATGACAATGACCCTCAAGGTACTACAGTACAATTCACATTGTGTGAAAAATGACTTGGCGTCGAACACAATGAAAAATCTCTCAGTCGGAGGCCATTGATGTAAACCTGTCGCTGAAAGTGAGAAACTTGCCATTGAGGCATGCAAGCTTCAAAGTACTGAAAGGGTTGTTCCTAAGTCAACTTCTTGGATAATGAGCTGATGTCGACAAGAAGCGACCCATCGCAGGAGGGCCTTAATGAATCCCATATGAATGATACGGAACGAAGAAAATGATTTTGGAGGTGAAAACAAATTGACGATACAGGGTTCAGGGTGGTGGTCATGAAGGAATGAAGCATGAACGTATTGCAGTGGGTGAGACAGAGGTGAATTGTCTGAATGACTTCTCTTGAACATATCGGCGACACTGATGATGGATTGGTAGCGTTAACTCCAAATATGGATGGTGTGACGGACCAATGGCGAAGACCAGTGAACAAAACAACCCAACCTGGCATGGATGCGGAAGGAAAGTGTCATGTTCAAGAGCGACTTGCTACCAATAAAGTTTCTTCAAGTTTTCTTCCCAATTTTCCCTAGTCATTGTTGAACAGTACCTCTTTATTTTTGTCAAGCTTGAGGAGGATAACATATGCTTGTTCTATAATCCACCCTTCGGGCGAACCTGTCGCTATATTTTAGCGAGCCTAGCGACAATGAAACTCGTTCTCATCCATTTGGATGAGTTTGTCGCTATTCGGTTTTAACAAGTTTAATGACAAAGATAACTCGGTCTCTTTCAATTTTAGAGATTCTGAAAGAAACAAAAAGGAGACTCCAAAGATTCTTTTTCGCTATATAATCCCTTAAGTCCAAAAAAGCATAAAATAATACAAAAGGAATGAAATTTTGATAGTTTTAACAAGCTAAACAAGACAAGTGCTCGATCTTTTTGTGTAATAATCCCTCAGGTCCAAAAATATTAAAATCTAGAGGAGGGATAGCACTTCTGATGCCTTTAACGAGCCGAAGAGGCCAATCGCTCGACAATCTTTTCATATTTTATGAGTCAGGTGAAAAGAGCTTAAAGATGACTCGTTTTCGAGGAACGAGTGATGGTTTCGGGTAGCAGCTGATTCCAGGTAAGATTTGGAATTTTCCAATCACAGCAGTGTCACAAGGATGGCTTAACAGAATCACTCTTCGCAAATGTTCCTCGAAGGGGTAAACAATCATATGGGGGTGAATGATCAGCTAAAACAGAGTGGAGGTGATGGCGAGAACATGACCAAGGCTCAAAAGCTGACGATAAGGCATTCACAATGGTTATTTACCGGTTCATTTTTTAATGAGCTTAAACGCTAGGGAAAACATTTGCTCATGACTTATGTTTATTTTTTAATGAGCTTGAACTATGCGCTAAAATTGCTCGTGGAAGGTTTATTTTTTAACGACCTTGAACTCTGCGACAACATTGCTCGCCAGTCGTATGATAAGAATGTCTCATTCGAGATGCTATTTTGAAGTGGATTACATATCTCAAGCTTTGCCACGGATCCTTTCTTTATGCAAGTTAGGAAACAACTAGCCTTACGGGTTTAAAGGGTTAGAGGTCCTACAAATTAAAAAAAACAAATAGCCGCTCTTCGCTTGCATGTGGAAAGGTTTGCATGCCCCTAAGTATAGTGAAAAATTTCCAGGCTACTAAGAAAGTTCTATCCACGTAGCAGATAAAATGCTTCCTCGGCAATGTCTATCGAAATAGACAAAGGTGAATGGCACAAACGCATTCCACTCACATAACTTTAACGAATGTATCTTATTCCAGCCTGTTCCCCTTTTCCTATGAGGACGGGTTTTCCAGACTAGTCATATATCCCTCGTGGAAATCCACTCTATACCTAAGGTTTTCCTACCAAAATAGACCAGGGTGCATGCCCCCTGGGTTTCAGTCACATCTTCCTAAATCACTCGCGCTCATCAGGTGGACGGACTGGAGACTGATGAGACATTTATTGAGTGAAAAGACCATTTAGGGATGGCATTTGACTATTTACGATGTGTGAACCAGGGAATGACATTTGCTCTATGAGCTTGACCATTCTGCCTTCGTGCGGAAAGCACATTACTCTAAAGAGTGAGGAGGCAATGGCTCCCAGGCAATAAATATAGTCGCATCCAAGGAGTAGATTATAATCTAAAGGTCCTTGAACTACTATAACGTTCATGTGAACAATTTTCCTTCTGAAAGTAATGGGCACATTTGGAAGGATCCCTAAAGGTAGACTGATTCCCTTGTCGAAGCCTATCAGATTTCTCATTTTAGGCAAAAGCGATGGCGAACCAAGCGCTTTCCAAGCAGTTGAGGAAATGATACTCACAGAAGCCCCTTCATCAATGATGGTACCAACCATGACCATTCTGTAAGCTTGTACAATGATTCTGAATGGTACACTGGCTGGTAAATAGGGTCTGCCTAGTAGATTCCAGTCGAAGGAAACGACTAGGTTTCTTGGTGGTGGGAACGAATAGATGGCTGGATATGACTCTGATGAAATTCCTTCCTGCGATAAAGGAATGGGAGGACTTCCCCCAAGCTCATTGGAGTCTGTGTTGATGAAAAGAATTTGAATGGTTTCGTTCACTTTCTCTTCAGTGACGGTATCATTCAAAGATGAACACTCTGAAGGCAAGACTGGGTCAACTGCTGTATCGACCCTTTGAATTTCGTCTGGTATGGATTCAGAGGGTTCATTTTCAATGATTGATGCTTCGACCGACCACAATGACGAGCCAGCCAGATTTTCAACCGGCGGAGGACTTGGCAAGAGTTTTTTGTATCCAGGAGGAAGTCGTAGCGGTGAAACTGGACGATCATCCAAAACTCTTTTAGCCTCATCAAGGAAGGGACAATAGTGGATGGCGTGATTTCCTTCACACAACTTACAAGGAAATTTGGGATTCCTTTTCTGTCCATGTGCTTCACTTTCACTGGTTGATGGTGAGCATTCAACATGATCGCCAGATGTTGACGCCACCGGATTGTGCAAACGAGGAGACCAGTCCCTTAAGATCTGAGGCATGTAAGGACAATCTCGGTGATAGTGGTCTCCATTGCAAATGACACAAGGAGATTTAGGTTTCGACTGTGCGATGTGAGAATTTTCGCTAGACGACACTTGGTTGCCCCCTTTCAATTTTGGTTCCTTTTTCTTCTTTTCCTTTTTCTCTTTCTGCTTCTTCTTCTTCTCAGTTACTTGATTTTTAGATTTATCGGATTTATCAAGTGAAGAGGAAGGAGGAGAGGGAGAATCAGACGAAGTAGAAGGTTGGGAGGCAACTCTAGTGTCGTCTAGTTGCTGATTAGATTGTTCAGGAATTATGAGATTCTGAATGACAGAGGTAGAGAAGAGCCAGACAGCCAAACCAATTGTCAATCCTGGAAGTGACAAAGTGGCCATATGGGGTGGACCAACATCTCCGCAAGAGGAGAAAGGACCAGGATTTCCTCCAAGGGGAATCCTTTGTAGGTAGACTCCATTTTCTCAACCTGAAGATCAACGGGGGAATTTGTGATGTTATTCCGATTTAAAATAAATTTTTAGATGCTTTGACACAACTTTTTTTTTCAATTTTAAAGAGTTGAGAAAAAACAAAAGATGACTCTAGTCACCTTCGATTTTTATTGAGCCTGAAGTGACAAGTGGTCAGAGGACCTTTTCTTTTAAGGAGTCTGAAAAGGAGCAAAATGGACTTCTTTGGAGATCTGGGCAGAGAGGATTACCAAACCAATCGTAAAACTGTAGAATACTTTTTACGGTACGACAGTCAATCTTCTCGAATGCTATGTTCAGTGCATTACGATCGATAGGGCGGCAGACACGGCTTCCTAAGGATAAAGGATGCAGCCTAATGTGGTCTCCCAATATATACTCGATGGTACATGGGAGCACAAGTCCGTACTGGCACTTACCGTCTCAGAGTGGAGGAATCACCCAACCAACACTGAAAGAAATAGTTACCAGGTTTTACGATGCCAGAATACGTCTCTAGCCTAGACCTCTAGATGTTGTGCGTTAAGTTCCAAATGTTGTTAGATTCATTGAATTTATTTTAAGTTGATCTTACTTAACAATTTTCCTTTTAGGTTCACCATGTGATGTGTATATAATTCCTAAAATGCAGTCTAAGATGATAAACAAACTTTTGATCTTCTTTGAGAAATGAAAATCCTAGCTACTAAAGGGAAGAAAGTCAAGAATCTTTTCTTCACAGAGCACAAAGCACATGCTAAATGCACAGTCCTAAATCAAGCCAAGCAATCAAAATGAAAATGCACATGCATGTATTTGTTTTCAGCCTTCTTAATGTGAATGATGTTAAGAAATCTATGTGCAAATTGAATTACTATTAAAGTGACAGTACTCAACAAAATTCTTTTTCAAAATGAAGTGAAAGCAAGAGAGACACTTTGCGATTTTGAAATGAAAATTGCTTTTCGACACTTTAAAACCACTAATTCAAATCCTATGCAATAGTAACTGTATAATCGACTATCAAGAACAATGGGATTGCTTCCTAAAACTCAAAACGACAACTACGACACTTTCAGATCTAGAGACGACAGTTTGACTATGCTACTTTTTTGAAAAAGAGAACTAAAAATGACGCACAATACATAAAAACATTTATAGTTCTTTGCACTAAGGAGGCAGAATAATGCAAGAGAAGGGGGTTTTCAGAGAAGTACACTAACTATAGACAGAAAAAATCTTAAATAGGACTGAAAAAAGTGAGAAAAATCCATAGTTTGAGGGTAAAGTTAACCCTCCCTGACCATCACACCTGTTACACAGTGAAATCAGTATGCAGTGCACCTACTGCACTTGGGAAGTGCGATGCATACAGATTGCCTTAAAGGCAGGGTGCGATGGTAGCAGTGCAAGACTTCAAACAGGATTTCACTCACAGTTTGCAATCTAGTTCAGGTGTTTAGGCCGAATAAGTAAAGATCAGTGTATGTAAAACACAGGGGTGATCTAAGAGGTTACTAGAGCCACCACTCAGGGAAATTAGATTACTTGCAAATCTATTGTTTAATTCATAAATAAAACACGGAGATAGACTGAAGCATCATTGATATTCTTTGCATTTGTATAACAAATGCAGTTTGAAGGCTAGCTAGCTTGACTTCAGGCTCCGTCTGTAAGTTTATAAAAGAAACAAGGATAGATAGGCTAACAAGTAATCTAGTCACTCCCCAGTATGGTCGCAATTTTGTTATCCGGGAATAGTGTCCACTCGGATGCTACTATTCCCACTAAGATGGTTGGCTATCTTAGAAATAAACAATCAAAGTCTACTATTGTTTCCTTTTATGAAAATAGACGAGAGGAGAACCAAGAAGACCAACCTGAGTCTTGCATTTGATTTCCTCTCCTTCTTGTAGAGCTTCGCCACTTCTTCTTTGTCTGCCCAACTTCAAAAGAACCTGTGGAATCATAGCAACATACTAGTATCCAAGAAACAAGGATCTAAATTCATAAATAATACAGGATCAGATATGTATTAACCATATAAATGCATATATAAACAAGTATACCAGAATATGGAAGGAAACAAGAATAGCTTTATTAAGATGAAAAGTAGAAAGAGGATCACAACCATGTGCTTTGACCCAGCATCATCCTCCAGCTAAGAAGCCCTTCTTCACCTCAAGCAAAGCTTAGATCACCCAACACTATAAATGTACACCAGAAAACCAACAACACTTCTCTATAAGATACAAAATTCCAGCCTCTATATCTCTATGATGAGGGATCCATATATAGATGATTACAGAGAGGTGAGTCATCTTCTGGGATCTTGATTAGTGTCTTCTCTCTGATAGTTCCTACTTCCAATTGGAGAATGATGATCTCTTACTCATCCCTGGTTGAAAATAGAGAGGCAAGTGTCAGAGGGGAAGCTTCTGGAAGATTCCATGATCTTCCACCTCACATTTT
>APFE030375080.1:63727-87696 GCA_000404065.3 Pinus taeda | reverse complement strand
ATGGTCCAGTTTTGACCATTTATGAGCAATTTTCAGTGGAGAACTTCTGGGAGATGATGTAATCAGTTGACCTTGTTCTTTTAGGCAGTGAAGCAACACTTTTAGGGACTTAGGAGCCCTTAGTTTATGGACATTTATGATTGGGCTTGAAGTGCCCAAAAATGTCTATAACACATTGGCATTGTCTTCTTCTGTTTATCCTTCTTTCTCTTGGGAACCTCTCACGTCGGGTAGGCTTCAGCTTAGGTGACCTTGGTGCCTTAGGCACGGTTGCAGGAACCTTCATACTCACGACCTCAGGGGTAGCTCCCTCAAAGGCGACAATGTCCCTAGTACTAGTGGTCTCATTTGGTGCATAAATGACACTGTTAATGAGGTTCTGATCAGACTCAAGATACTGCTCAGACACGGGGCTTACAATCAAATTCTCAAACAACTCATGCAACAGACAACACAACTGAGAAATTATCAGAATGCAAATTGTTTCTCGTTGGACGACCACCTATAATTTATAGGTGAATTCAAATTCAAATTTGATCGTTCCCCCCAAAATCCATCCATAAATGAAAGATTGGCGATAGATTTCAAAATATTTCATACTTGATTTCAGCCTTAAATGCCTTAAATTTCAGCTACCCGCCCCTCTTAACTGTCTTCTGGCATTCAAATCATGAACAATGATAGTAACGGTCACTTTCTGGCTATGCTTCATGCTCTCTCCTTTTGTAGCTCAGCTCCCTTCACACTTTTGTTGATACCGTGACACTCTCCCATTCCACGCAGACCCCTCATAGTGTAGCTCTACAACCCGGGAAGTGTAGTTTATAATCCCGCACCTCCTTGTAGTTGCTTGGAGCACTAAGACTGTGCTACTATCATATAGTCATATGGCCGGATCCCTGGTCTATGGCTTTAATCAGCTACCATTTACCTTTGTCAGAAATGGATCTCCATTCAATTTCACAAGCTGAACTGCTCCACCATCGATAATCTCCGTGATAAAATATAGCCCTAGGCAATGCATTTGAAATTTTCTTGGAAACTTATCAAACTTGCTGTCATATAATAACACTAAATCACTTACCTTGAAGGTGCACAGTTTGATGTGCTGATCATGCGATTCCTTATCGCACTCATTCTGAACTTATTGATGGAATCCAGCCAAGAATCTATCTTCCTCCAACTCTGTCAGCTACACAAGCCGCTCTTCTAGGGCTCCACGATCCACCATTCCTATGAATGCCTCTATGCATAGACTAGGCACAATGTATTCCATCAGAATCACAACTTCTATGCCGTAGACCAACCTGAAAGGTGTCTATCCAATCAGCTTCTTACAAGTAGTTCTATAAGCCCATAGCATCACTAGTATGCGCACATCCCAATCATTCCTCTATGCATTGCAAACCTCTGTCAGTGCATTCTCAAATATTTTATTAAATGTTGCCACCATTCCATTGGCCTAAGGATGATATGGCGTGCTCTTTTGATGATAAACATGGAACTCTTCCGTTAACACACTGATCGTTTCATTAAGGAAGTGCATACCACAATCACTCATCAAAATCCTCGAGCAACCAAACTTGGTATGTACATATTCAAATAGGAATTTCACTGTTGTTGTGCCTGTACAATCCTTCACAGGCTACACCTCCACCCATTTCTCAAATGGCTACAATGACACACCTATCTTCTTTCCTGGAGGCTGCATCGACTCTACAAAACTAGTTGCCCATTTCTCAAATGGATGCAATGGCACATGCAGATTCAGAGGCATCTCATCCCTACAAAATGGCCTACCCATCCTCTAACATGCATCGCACACCCTACAATATGCTTTAGAATCCTTATGCAATGTTGGCCACCACAACCCAACGCATAAAATATTTTTCACTGTTGCTTTTCCTGCATAATGGTCTCCTGTCAACTAGGATACTACTTCGTTCAAAATCAAGCACATAACATCACAGTATCTCATCCGATCCCATTTTATATAAGTGACCTGCAATCACCGAAATGTCTGCTGCACACCACTAATTCCTTCTTCTATTGACTGTGTACTCTTCTGGATCCATTCCCGTAGTCAAGAAGTGGATGATATATTCAAAATGATTGTCTTCCACGCGCACCACAAAGAGTTGCGTGTCAAGAAGTCCTTCCACCAAATTAGTAGGCTCCTCTCTTATTTCAATGCGTGACAAATGATCTAGCCTTGCATTCAAGCTCCTTGGATTCACAATTACTTTGAAATCATACCCTTGAAATAACAGCAACCATTTGCATATTCACCCCCCCCACCAACATAGGCTTGTTGACCAAGTACGTTAATGCAAAATGGTCTGTGTACATCTGAAAGTGTCTGCCTAGCAAGTAATTCCTGAACTTCTGGAGCCGTACACCATATCCAACCCTTCGCACTATGTCATCAAATAATTATTTTCAGCCTTAGACAACTTCATTCTTATAAATGCTATCGGATGATCCAGTTCTCCTTCACTGACTTGTGTCAGTACTGCTCCCATCACAATACATGACACATCCACATGCACATGAAATTCATTCTTCCAATCCGGGAAGACTAGGATTAATGTGGTGACCATCTTCCACTCACATTCCTCATTCCAACAGAATGTAGCGTCCTTCTTCAACATTTTTTCCATCGGGACGGTAATCTGAGCATAACACTTGATGAATTTCCGATATTAACCAGTATGACCCAGTGTTGCATGCAATTGTTTAACTCTCCTTGGTGCCTCCAAATTGATTATAACTGTGATCTTGGCTAGGTCCACCATTAATCCTTGTCTGCACACTACATGACCCAGCAAAATTCCGAAAGGGACGCAAAATAGGCACTTCTTCAAGTTTAGCACGATCTAATACCTTAGGCACATATCCAGCATCAAGCAAAAACTAGCTACATGGCGCTTTACAAGCCCAAACACCATCCAATCATCAATGTATACCTCCAAAAACTTGTGAATGAACTCTTTTAATGCCGCAATGACTACGCGCAAAAATATTGCTGGTGCATTCTTAAGTCCAAAAGGCATTACAATATACTGAAAAGATCCCCACTTGGCCACGAAGGTAGTCTTACTCCTATCCTCCTACATTATCTAGCACTTCTCGGTGAAAGGAGACGGGAAAGGATCATGACTGCAAGCATCATTCAGTTTCCTAAGATCTATGTACATCCTTATCTCATCCTTCTTCTTCTTTTCCCGAACTACTATAGGACTTGTTATCACTCTAAAAATTCCCTAGGGTTATCATGTTGTGTTTAAATAAATAATAGAGTTAACCACAAAGGAACCAAAATTTGATTTGGAGCACGCTAAGGAGACATTCATTGAAGCTAAGAAGAGCTTTGCGAAGGCCTCCACTTCAGGTAGTAAAGAAAAACTGGAACTGGAAATGGACACATCAATGCTCACTACCTTTTTGGAGACATGCATGAAGCTGTTGTGCAACATCAAGGCTATGAAGTGGCTGTAAGAACTCATAATTAGATGTGCTGGCATTGCACCGGGAGAACCGCGCATAGTTCAGAAACTCGAGAAACACACAATGTGAACATGAAGAGAGATGAGATTGATCACGCAAAATGGGGAATATGAAATGGATCAATTGATTTTGGATCTAGGATCGAACGCGAACGTCCTGTCAAGGTAGACATGGGAATGCATGGGTAGGCCTGTGCTGCAATGGTCTCCTATTCAATTGCGAATGGAAAATCAAAAAAACATCCTACCTATGGGAAGATTGCAGGGAATAATAATAGATATTCAAGGTGCGAGCACACTTGCAGATTTTGAAGTGATAGAGATTATTGATGACAACAATCCCTATCCCGCGCTACTAGGAATAGATTGGGCCACTGACATGAATGGAGCGATAAATCTAAAGAAGCGCAAGATGATTTTTGAGAAAAAGTCATTGCGTGTAGTGGTAACTTTAGACCCTACGGAAGGATCGCGCTACACAGAGCCAGTGTGCGACTACGACAATGACAACGATCTAGAATGTATCTATAAGATAACCGCATGGGAGTAGGAATGGGTGAATCCAATAGCGGATGACAGAATCTCGTGGGAGCATGAAAGCTCTTGCACCTCAGATTTGGACGAGGAAATATAACGATGGCAAAACTGGTTACACAAGGTAACCACACTCAACTGTAACATGACGATAAAGTCACTGCACTGCATGGCAACAGAGGTAAGAGATCTGCCTACGTATGATGGGTTGACAGAAGTGGATGATTTCCTGAACAAATTTGAAAGAGAAGTGCCAGAACAATAGCGGTTCGATGCTCTGAAATGCGTACTACATGCTATGCCTGCAAGGTGGTGGGGTATGCACCAACAAAATTTTGAGGACTGGCGTGAATGTAGGAGAATGATGTGCCTATGATTTGGGAAGCCTCAAATGTGGATGAAAGCCAAGTATGATGGACAAAACAGCATGCGCGCCCACGTGTCCATATGGGTACAGGCGTATGGTGTGCAACCTTCATGAAGGCATACTATCTACATGATAGGAAACACGATTGACGAGCAGGAATGGGCAAGGCAATGGCATGAATGACGAACAGGAAGTATGGTAAGACCAAGCATGGAGAAACATATGCACACAGAAGCTTTTGACAAAGTACGTGAAGCACTGTACACGGTCCACCAAGCACTGTACACAGTCCACCATGTGAAGCGAACTTACTGGGACCTGTGCATACCTGTAGTACTATGGGCTTATAGGACAACATGCAAGAAACTAACGGGACAAACACCTTTCCGATTAGTTTATGGCGTGGAAGTTGTTATTCTGATGGAGTATATTGTACCTAGTCTACGCATAACAACGCTCATAGGTATGATGGACCACGAAGCTCTAGAAGAAAGGCTTGTGCAATTAGAAGAACTTGAGGAGGAATGGTTCTTTGTTGGTTTTCATCAGCAAGTACAAAAGTAGCGTGAAAAGGCCTGGCATGATCACCATATTAAGTTGCGCACGTTCAAGGTAAATGAATTAGTGTTGCTATATGACAGTAAGTTTGAAAAATTTCCAGGAAAGTTCAGAATGCATTGGCCGGGACCATACATGGTTAAGGAGGTCACAAATGGAGGCACAATCCAGCTAGTCAAGCTAAATGGAGAGCCCTTCCCAAGCAAAGTGAATGGCAGCTGCTTGAAGCCCTACATGGGTGGCCCGACTATTTGACTAATCGGTGGAAGCACAGTCTTCGTGCTTCAAGGATCCAGCCAAAGGCGCAGGACTATAAAAAATTGCGAGGGATACCGGCACAGATGCAGGAATCAGTTCAGACATAGAGGCCTCAAAACAACATATGTAGTAGATCTAGCAAGCAATAGCTGAGTGCGTTGCCGACCTCTGCACAGTTCGAGAATAGTTGGAGGGACTCTATGCAAAGATTGTCGCGCCGACAGAGTGACTCGATGATGATTCACGATGTTTGTGTTGGGGGCCTGTTGGGCATGGATCCCCCAAGGCATGTTTTGGGGCTCAAAGTCCAATTTTTGACCCAATCTTGTTGTAAAGATCTACGAATTGCAGGCACACAACGCGAAAGTATAATAGAGTTATAGGGTTGTTTGCTCTAGTTTTGTAATGTAATGTTAGCTGGATAGACCTACCCATGGTCTGCGGACCATGGGATTGTATAAATAGAGAGAGGCTCTAAGTGTAAAAGAGATGGATAGAGAAGAGTAAAAAGTCTAAGTGATTGAGTCATAAGTGTAAAGTGTGTCTTTGGGTCGTAGAGTAGGGGAAGGCTCTGCAGTTGAGTGCGTAGAGGCCTAGTAGTCCGTAACTAAGTGTGCGAACCCCTGCAGTTGAGTGCGTATGGCAGAGTCGAGTCTGTAACCAAGGAAGAAATTAATAAAGAGAAGTTTTATCATAGTTTTGTGTATCTTTTCTTGGGTTTATGCATGTTTGATATGATTTTCAAATATATTTTTTATTTATAGTGCACACCTGTATGAATGGTTTATATTGTTAAGTACACTTAAAGCACTCAAGTAGGCAGAGTTAATTAAATAACATTGGAATAACATTGAGGTATTGGGTAATAACGTAGAGTGTGATGTTCAGCCCCTCAATAGGGCTACGCAAAGGTAGTATATCAGGCTGCGAGGTAAGGGAAAGTGGGCATAGCAACTTGTGCGCATTGTCAAACCGCAAACCACTTGAACTCATCAGACATCTCCAAGGTGCGGAAACCTGGTTCTAGCACCCTCCCATACTACTTCAGGTGAGACCTCAGTCTGTGCTCCACAGAATGTTGCTGAAAGGACCAGTAGTATCGGGATTTGTCTGGCTAAATCAACTCTAAACTTGGGTTAGGCCCCAACAAGCCAACAGAGTCTGTTTGAAATATTGGGCATAGGTTTCATCTTTCAATGCTTCATTTCTCAACTTGATTTCTTTATACTTCTCCTTTATATCTTTTTCTTTATCCACTGGTTTTCTAGATGAAGAAACTTCAATACTAAGCTGCTTCTGAATGATATGAGTATTGGAGGTTGAAGGTTGATGAGTTTCCTCTGAAACTACTGGAGTTGTATTCTCTCTGACCACTATATCAGTATCAATGAATTCAACTGTCTCAACTATCTCTTCTTTCTATTTATAGGATTTAGCTTGGGCTTCTTCCTATACATAATTTCAAATCTATCATTTTTTGTATCTATGCTTGAGCAAGAACCTTCTTCCCTAGTCCTTTTTGCATTTATGTCCTATAGGGTTGGAGTATGTAGAATGGAACTAGTATCCATTTGTTTCTCCATATCTATTGAGGTGTTTTCCAACCATTATCACTAGTTGGCATATTTTTCAATCTCTGGCCTAGACTCATGCATAAAAGGGTTCAATTTAAACTTGAGTCTCAGTTTGTTTATGACTACTAAAGTATCATATTTCCATTTGAAACTATTGGTGAACTTCATTTCTTGTAAATATTTTTCTGCTTCTTCTCCATCTTCCCTATTATTGCAGATAAAAGGACCAAGCTGGTTTTTTATTTTGAATTGTGTTTTATTCCTAGCTAATATGAAATTGACATCATCTGAATTTATGATCTGCCTGATATACTCTAATGCAAATATCCTCATGGGGAGATATTTGGGTAGCTTATAGCGAGTGAGTTGTCATCCATACACCCTTACTTCAGTGTGGTTCTGGTATAAGTCCCAGTCCCCTATTCTACTGTATTTGGACAACTATGAAACTTTCTTTATCTCATCATTGATCTTGGGTTGATTACTACTACATAGCATGATAACCACTAGGTGAACAAATGAATCAATGAACTCCTTGTAGCTGAAAATAGTGGAATATTTTTGGATTAAGGGTGTCCAAAAGATAATAGATCTAGGATTTCCCTTAGTGTCCAACTTTTGGATGTTAACTGGAAACCTGTGTGATTGGAAATATAGGATTTGTTGGAAATAATACTGAGAGGGGGGTGAATCAGTATTATCAGATCTATAATTTTATTTCCCAAATAGATTTATATATATGCTACTTCAGCGCAGTGAACTAGAGTGTACATGCGACTATACTTAAAGCAACCAGCATATATGTAAAGAATTTTTGATTTAGACAATTTATCATGTATTGAGCTTAAACCACTATATCAGAGATTTATTAGATAGTGTAGTAAAAGAAGAATAAAGCATCACACATAAACAAGACACATGAACACCAATATATAAGGTGGAAACCCAACATGGGTAAAAGCCACCTACTGCTGTCGTCTCTGTATTCTTTTAATAATAAGAAAATATGTTTACAATATTGTACTGGTGCAGACTCATACCAATACACAGGCACCCACCTGGAGAAGGCTACAACCTTCTCTCACTCTCCAGCTACTATTAGAAGGGAGCTACAACCCCCTAACTCTTGTACTAGCCAATATTTTTACTAGTATGTAGGTGCCAGCCTACAGAAAACTCCACTCTTCCACCAAAGACCATGTTTCATGACTTTTCAGACTAGATACTCCTAAAACACAACACCACAATCTGAAGGCCACGTTTCATCCAATTTTCATATTGGACCCATCAACAAAATTGAACCTCATAAAATCATAACTTCAATACAACCATCAAATACATTTGCATCAACTAATCACTAAAACTCAATCATCACTTTCTGAACCAACCACAATTGAATTAATCAATCACTGACAATCCATCATCACTGAAGAAAATCACAATCAATCAATCTGATCATTCAGAACACTGTTACCAGACTACAGCCACTAGAACACAAAGAAGAACCCAAAACTCTGCAACAACAAACAAAAACAACTGAAACTTTAAACATCATGCTTCATAAGGTATATGCTTCTTCCATGTGTTGAACCAGTGTGTATACGTACTTTTACCTAAAGGGAACCATCGTACAGATCTGCAAATTCCAATTTATGATGTATACACTACTTTGATATGCTGTGTTATCACTTAAGAAATCTAATGCCAAAATTTCTCATACTAGCTTGATGATAAAGGTCAGTGTTAGTCTAAGTTTGATTTCGTTTTTCCTTAGAGTCTGAGTCTTAGGAGGTAGTGAGTCAAGCATGCATTCGTATCTATCACTGGTCACCCTCATTCATCACTGATCTCATAGTCATGTGTCACTTTGTTTTAAAAATCATTATCTACCACAAAGCCTTTTAGGTGATTGCGTAGCACATGTAACCTTTCTGAAGTGTTTTCACAGCGCATTAACTCTGTTTAGCAGTTTCGCAGCGCAAAAGCCCATTCGGTGTTTTCGCAGTGCGATACGTTATTAGGTGATTTCGTAGCGCATCATTCAAAATTTATGCTGACCGCGTTGCGAAATCAGAGATTCGTGCATTTCGCAGCAAATATTTCCCAACTGTCAAATCCGTTAAGTTAATCTATGGTTGCGTCATTCTTTGTTAGTTCATGTACTCCACATATCACGTCCAACCACCTATCTCCATTATCACAACCATTAGGTACGTTTATACACACAGAATACAAGTTCCAAGGAAAGCCACCTATGCACAAGTTTTAATGATGATTGTAAGACTTGCATGAGTAACAAATCTGCAAGATTTCAATTTAAGAAAACATTGTCATCAAGCAAGGCAGAAATTCAAGAGAGGTAGAGTTTGCAGTTTGAACATCGCTAGAATTCACTGCCTACAGGTCACTGAAACTTCATGGAGGGATCAGTAGAAAGGAAAGAACACATATCAGGCAAATGTCTGAGAAACGATCCTGAAGGTTTGGATATAACATTGAAGAACAGAGAGATTGAGAAGGCATTTAAACAAGCTGGATGTTGGAACTTTTGCAAGAAGCTACAAGGAGGTCATGCACAAGTGACTAAAGAATTTGCACTGGATTTTACAGGATTAAACTCAAAGGTTGGTATGATGGAATTGCAGGTCTCACCAGACATGATATCCACAGTTACAGAGATTCCAAGAGGGCAAGAAAATTGGTTTAAGAATTTCAAATTTGACATGAACCCATGCAAAGAGTTTCTAAAGAAGGAATTCGTTAACTCATATTTGAGCAAGTCTGTTCCTAGGAGCTATGTCAAAGAGTCCTACGCACATTTTCTCACTTGTATACAGAAATACCTAACCTGTGAAGGAAGATATAACAAGGTGTATTCGTACCATTTCAAACTTCTATTGCATTTTACAGGGAAGGCATCTATTGATCTACCTTTTTACTTATTCCGCAGTTTGAGTAAAATGTGTGACAAGGTGCAATTAAGAAAAGAGGCTTGTGAGACTTCTTTGTTTCACCATGGCCTGATTAAGTTACTTGTTTTCCATGAACTTCAAAGGGTAGGCAGAGACTGGGACACAATTATATTCATGTCTGGTTTCAAGAGCAAGACCGGTCTCAGCCCTCTAGCTGCAAAAGATCTTTCAACAACAGGTCCTCAAGCAGAAACAAGAGCCAAGAGGTTTTCAAAGTTAAAGGCAAGAAAGCAAGGGAATCCACCAAGCCACTAGTTATTCAGGATACACCCTAGCAGTCCCTTAAAGAGAAAATTCAGGATAAGGAAACTGCACATGAATCAAGCACAGGTGAAGGAGTTCAAAGAAGAAGAACGAGGAGCCAGGTGGCAAAAGAAAAGGGTAAGTCAGTGGCTATTGAAGAAAGTCCTATTTCAAAGGGAGATTTAAATGATTTATTGCAAGCAATTGACTTTGAGGAGTCCCCACTAGT
The DNA here is from genome assembly GCA_000404065.3 of Pinus taeda. Classification (NCBI taxonomy): domain Eukaryota; kingdom Viridiplantae; phylum Streptophyta; class Pinopsida; order Pinales; family Pinaceae; genus Pinus; species Pinus taeda. The sequence goes on along the minus strand of APFE030375080.1, from coordinate 77,455 downwards.
TCAAGCTAATTTGATACAATCAGGAAAAGAGAAGGCTAAGAAGGTCAAAGCCTCAAAGAAACTTAAGTTTGATGATCAAGCTGAACAATTTGTTTTCAAACCCAGGAGACCCATAACAAGGAAGTTCAAACAGGTACAGGAGGTGTCGCCAAGGGTAGATGAAATAGGGGAGGAGACATGACCTCATGAAAGAAAGGATAAAGGCAAAACAATTGCCACTCAAAAAGAAGGCAGTGTGGAAAACTTGAAAAGAAGATTGGAATCTGCCAACTTTGAGATTGCTAGATTAAAGAAAGCTGCTAGGAAATTTGCAGCTAAGGAGGCTTATTTTAACCAAATGCAGGCTCGATGGGAAGATCAAACTTTTACAATTCCTGAAGTGGTTGACTTTAATGTTCAATTCCGTAGCTGGACTACTCCTACAATAAAAAAAGCTCAATTTATCAGAAAAGTCAATATAAACCTCAGGTCTGGGATCAAAGTACTGAAAAAACAAGTTGAAGACTTAAAGATTCAATTGGACCAGCAAAAAGGATCTCCATAAAGAGAATCCACTTCAAGTAAGGAGATATTTCAAAGTTTTGATAGTTTTTCTTGGTATAATCTTTCCAAACATTCCCATTCAATTTTGGAAGGTCTTGAAACCGTTGCAAGAATGTTTTAACATCAAAGTGCTCAAATAGCAAAGTTTTGGGTTGAAACTGTGATTTTTGAAACAACTCAGCAGTTTTGTAGCGCGCTACGGAACTGCTGAAGGTGATGACTAGAGCTCAGAAGTTTCGTAGCGCGCTACGAAACTGCTGAAGCTAAATAATCGAATATCAATCAACCAGTTTTGAAACATAAGCGGGAAATTTTGAAAGGTGAATATATACAAGGCATCATCTGAAGCTTCAACATTCAACCAGGTTAAGACAAATGGAGAAAATATGGATTCGGGTCCAACTTTAAATTCTTGTCATAAAGTGAGCACATTTACCACAGTTCAAAATATGTCAAAACAGCTTGAAGGAATTTTTGCCTTTAAATATAAAGGAGGTGGACAACACATCAAGGACGTGGCCATTTGTCACATTTTGGATAATCAAATATGAAAGACATGCTTCTGTGGATTCGAAAATTATAAGGCAAACTAAAGACCGATGAGCAAGGGTAGTTTCCTATGTTTCAGGACAATGGAGAAGATGTGGCATGGAAGACCAGCATGGCGCCTTGATTATCCATCATAGCCAAACTGAAAAGGGACTAGATGTCAAAGAATGAGAACCATTGTAATCAAGGCTATTATTAGCATAACATGGTGTTAGAATCCTACTTGATTTAGATCTCTAGAAAGTCTAGTTGAAGTTTGTTACATTTAATAGGTAGTTAAAAGTTGAATAGGTGTCATTAGAAGTAGATTTCGAGTTACCCTCATGCTGGAGGAGGAATCTCAATCAGGAAGAAGAGCTCTATAAATAGGAGAAAGAGCAATGTAATAGAGGTTGGAAGTTTATGTAAAAAGCTCTGTTATTAAGCTTATGTAAAAACTCTATTTCTTTGGTAATACAGTACTGGCTTCTGCTACTCAAGAATCATAGAGATTTCAATGTATGTGTCCTTGTTGTTGTCTTTTCATGTGGTTTACAGTATTATGAGTATTTGATCACTTAGAAATCACTTGCAGTGTTCTAATTTCCTTCATGTACTCATAGGCTGTCCTTTTCTGTTTGGTGTACTCTGTTTATATTGAAATCTAAATGCCTTGTTTTTATTGCAAAGCCAATTCTACTGTTAATTCTAAATGAAATATGACTCCATAAGCCCAATGGATGCTTGTTAATTTTCATTCTACCAGCCTCATTCCTATTTGTTTCACAAAGAGTTAGCCATCTTAATTCTAATCATAAATTCTTAAATCCTCTGAGAGAGCCCTCTCAGGCTGAGGAGGCTAAGCCTTAGCTAAAAGATTGGTTTGAAACAGTTACTTGAAGTCTTCCTGGTTTGCAGCCTTCCAGGGCTTGATTTTGAGATAACATGTTGAACCAGCATGTGTACACTCTTTTACTAGAGTGAATCTGCGTACAGATCTGTAAATGCTAGTTTAAAACATCACAACTATTCTAAACTTCAGTCATACCCAGAATAAAACACGCGTCAATATTCAGATCTAGATTGTTCAAGATCAAACCAGATAATGATAATAATTTTAAGCCTTTATGATCCCACTCCATCAACCTTCATCAGCCATATAGGTGCCTCCTTAGATTAGATCAAGTAAACCATCAGAAGCTCATTAACCTGCATATATGATCCAACACCCCATAATATATTCAAAATACTTGCACACTTGGCCTAATGACCTTTTCCTCCTTATATAGTTTTAGGCCTTTCTCAATACCATGTACCAAAACTACTTAAGACCAATACCTTGGAACAAATACCTCAGACCAATTACCTTGGGCCAAATACCTTGGACCAAGAAATAAATTGGACCAAAAACTTTGTTTTTCCAAGATATACGTGCTTTTCCTTCTGTGAAAGTGTGTGTGTATGTATGCACTCCTTTTGTTCAGTAACACTACATGTATATGCAGGTTGGACAAGGTGAACCTGCATATACCTCTCTTTCTTCATTATTTGTAGTCTAATCTGTAATTCTTTGACCTGTTGCACTGTGAGCTTTCATATGAGCGAGATGTCATCAAGAACAACACCTGTATCATAATGCCAAGAATATGGAACAATACTAAAGAGTATTTGAATACTCCTTCATTTAGAAATATGATTAATTGATCATGGATTTTGTCTGCTAAGAACTGGGAAAAATTGAAAACTGTAGCTGGAGCCTTGCTTGGGAGGCAAGCAAGTATAGTCTCATCTACATGTTCATCAGTGGTATATCCTAGAATACAAGACATCATGGCTATAATAAGTCTGGCCCTCTCAAAGAAAATGGTGGTAGAGTTTGGAGGATTATCTATACGAATATGAGCCTCTTCTAAGATGAAAGTCTGAAAAAATTGAGATCTCTTGGGAAGGTCCAACTTTAAGTACAATTCAAGTATTTTTTGCAATAGAAAATGGGGTTTCATTTGGCTTTGGCTGGATCTGCAACATTTCATTTATTGACTCCGCAGTGATTGTGAACAAGATTTGCTGGTTATGAGAGGCTATGGCTCTTTGACTTGGGATATAGTGGAGTTGGCATAGGTGGATGATTTCAGGGAACTGGTATACCTGTGACAACAAGTATTTGGGTAAATTTGATTTCCATAGACGAATGTCATCATTCTAGTTTAGGAATTTGTCTTTACTCCAGCAGTGGAGTTTCAGTCGATGGCTAGGGGAGGCTATGTCTTTGATTTGGAAATCTCTGTCAAGCAATGGGAGGTGGTCAATATCTAGGTGAGGGGTTTGCAGGGGTTTTGCATTAAGAATGCCTTGGGAAGCCATAGATTTGTTTATTTTATTCAATTAATCACTATCTGGCTTAAGGAGAAAGCTTCAGACCTCTGGAATAGTGCGAGAGGTGAATACAGTCTACAGAAAAGGGTTTTTGGATACACAATGGCTTTCTTTAGTTTGGCAAAGCTTTTAATTAGTTCAATTGATTAACCTTTATAAATATTGTACAAAGCTTAAGTAGAAGGCGTTTCTGGTACTTTCAGGAATACCTGGAAAAACAAAGATTTGGTATGCAGACAGGTTCTCTTAGGGCATTGAAGGCTTTTTGAGGCTTGAATGCTCTTTGTGCTGCTTCAAATTGGAGTCTACAACATCTTCTGGTCATAAATGGGGTTAAAATAGTTGGGAAGAGTTTCTGGGGTTTAGAATTGGTCGGCAGAGGTTCTTGGCAACCGAATAATAGTGAAAAGAATGGAAAGGGAAACTTTTTGGTTTTTAACCAACAACGGTTAACCTTTGGGCACAGGGTCAATGTTTGAATAGTTGGTGGTTTCCTCTTATGTGGGGAGGTGGTATTATGGCTTATCGCACTAATTTTGAGTGTAGGGTGGTATTTTTTTAGAGGACATGATGTAATGGGGGGTTGCCACGTAGAAAAATAGCGATCAGGAAAAACCACAAACCTTGCGTGCTTTTGAGATGTTAAAGATCAGATTTTGGAGCACGCAATATGGGATGCAGGCCGTTGGATTTGGAGGTGGGTGATCGGAGGGTTATCACGTGGCAGAGTTGCAAGGGATGAGTCAGGGTGCAGGGTTGGGTTTGTTTAAAATGTAATGGGAAGTAATATATGCGATGGGTATTAAAATAAAGTTGGGACCATGGGTTATACAACAAAGGGTTATAATATAGTGGGAGGGTTAAATATATAAAAACTATAGGTTAGAATAATATAAAGGGTTTGGGGAATATGAGAGCAGGTGTTAGAAAAACATTTGGGATGAGTTAAAAGGGCATCAGGGAGGGTTTTTCAATGGATCCCAATACATTTAACTTTTTAAACTTAGGATAAGGGGGTTTTAGTGGGATTACAAGGGAAAATGAGATGAAATCAAGAGAAAGGTAAAATAAAGGGGTAGGGATATTTTTACAAGGGGAAATGAAGAGGGAAGGGTCCTTTGGAATTAAGAAGGAGAAAAATATTAGGGAATGAAAAGTAATGAAGGGGTAATGAAGGGAAATTAATAATTCAGACATGTAAAGGGTTTAGTGAAATGAGAGGAAATTAGTTAATGAGCTTTAGTATTCAGGGCAAAAATTATATAGAATGTTTTAGGGTAAATACCCAAAGTAATATACAACTTTTGTGAATTTCCTCTTTCTTTGATAATTCCTCATGCCCATGAAACATAGAATTAAGTATGATGAAGGTGCATTTGAGCTAGCAACCTTAAGCATTCCAAAACCTATTTTACCTACCCTTTATTTACGCTAGCACTTTCTCTTCATTCATTGGCTACATTTGAGCTTGTTGACCCTTTATTTCTTTTTCTTTGATAAGAAAACTATCTAATTCTAATCTTATAACTTCCAATGGCTCAGATTAAACTGATGAGCTCATTATTATTCTCTACCTAACTATTGATCTACCAAGATTAAACAGTTTGGCTAGATCTTTCTTCTCTATCTATTACCATAAAATTTAAAGCATGAATGAATCAAGATTCAACTATTTCACCATCATGGATTGTGACATTTTTGACAAGCTGCACACAATCTTATTTTTTCAAGGCAAAGTAAAAAGTAGTGGCATTTGAATTTGCATCACTTTTAGAATATATTTTCTATCTCTTTTTGGTGGGGTTCATATTTTATTTTCTTTTTTGATCCTTTTCTTTTAGTCCTTTGGTTGTTCTTTTAGGACTTACCCTCTTTACATTTTATTTTTAATATGGGAAAACATTTTGTAGAAAGAAAAAGTATGTACAATATTACAAGACTTAATCATAAAAAATTATGAATCCTATTATTATAGGACCCTAACAGTGGCTCCACATGGGAACGACATTTCAGGGTGAAATGTCAAGAACTTTAAGATCAGTAGCCTTTGAAACTTTTACTATGCCTTGTAACTGCTTTTCTATGATCTGCTTTATTCATACATATGATGGTACACCTTTCAAATCTTAGGGCCTTCTCTTCGAGCTTCAACCATGTAATGGTTTTGGGTCTTGAATCCCACATTTTTGGGTATTTTACTGGAAAAGCTCCGCGAAGTGTGCAAAGCACGAATTGTAATGGGTCAAGTCCAAGGGTAGTCCGCCCTAAAATATTATAAGTTAATCTAGAATGTGTCAGCATAAATATGAGTAAGGCTCTAAGTGTAAGGTAGCTTTTTGGTAATAGAAGTGACATGGGTGTCTGAACGTGATCTAATTATGTAAGTGCAAGTTAGGTTGTAATAGGAGATAGAGGCTCTGCAGCTAAGTATGTGGAGGCCTGGTTAGAGTCCGCAGCTGTGTGCGCAGGGTAGGACGTTGATTGTAACCGGATAAAGGGAATTAATAAAGATAAGTGATGCAAAAATATTGTGTATCTGTTCTCAATTCTGGTTTATGCATCTGTTCCTGATTTATAATTACGCGCATCTCTGTTTAAGTTGAATAATAAATGGAAGTGTTGTAATGTCATAAATAACCAAAGATCTATATAATAATAAGCATAGGAAAGTGTAAATTGCAGTTGCGCTTGACTAAGGTGGTTGCTCTGAAAATATAGCTGTGCGAAAGCAACGCCGCACGTAGGATTGCTCCGCGCAAACTGAGACTACATCAAGACATCCCTAGGGTGTGGAAAATTGGTTCTAGCACCCTCCCATACTACTTCGGGTGAGACTTCAATATGCACTATGCAGACTGTTGCCGAAAGGGCCAGTAGTGTTGGGATTTGTTTCGCTAAACATTTTTGAACCTGGGTTAGGCCCCTTTAAGCCAACAAATGGCTCTGTTGCCAGGACCAGGATCTGCCTAAGGGAGATCTCATGTTGAAATGATAGAACCCTACGAAGAAAGAGATTGAAGATTGGTTGGATCAGAAGCTTCATGAGTTTGTGGTACAGGAAAAAAAAACCCCGCATATATCTGAGAAGAGGTGGCTAGATCACTACATATACATGAAAATCCATGAGATCTTCTTCGCATCCTTCTCGTCAAAACTATATGAGTGGATTGCGAGGCTAGCAGATAGCACGGGAAGGTGCAAGCTTGATTAGCCGACAGTGTGGACTTTGGAGTTAGTGACAGGCTAGAAGCGTCTAAAGGTAAGATCACGTGGGCCGTAGATCATTGGTTGGATCAGATAATAGGAGGGTTTATCACTAAATTTGTGATAGACACAATTGTCAGCTACAATGAAGCCGAAAGGCATTTTCTCAAAGGACTCCGAGGTAAGTACATCAAGTATTTGAATACTTGGATTAAAATGTTGTTATGTGAAAAATGGGTGATGCACATACATTAATGAGTGGAACGACGCGAAGCGGAAGGAGCTTCAAAGAGATCGAAGGGCTAGGAAATAGTCCTTTAATTTCACCATTGTGAATGAGTGGGGAAGAGCGCGCTTGGCTTTCTCCAAGAAGTACGCTAGTTTGATCGGGCAACACATTCTGCAATTATCATCTCCACTAATGCCACCATTCCCATCACCGTCTTCACCTCCAACTTTTCCCACTCCACCTCCACCAAACCAGCAGTTTAGCATGGCAAGTGCGATCAAGTTGCCTATATTTAGAGGAGTAGGGAATGAAGATCCCAATCAGTTTTGGTTCGTAGTAAGAGTAGTATGGGAAGTGCACGAGGTTACGGATGATAACATTATAAAGGCCACATTGGTAAGTGCACTGCAGGATTGCATGTTGACTTGGTAGATCAAACACTCAAATGATCACCCAAATGGTGGAATAGTAGAAATCCAAAGTGCATTGAACAGAGAGTTTATTCGATTGAAATCGGAGATGTAGTTGGTTATAGGAATCAAGGAGATCATGATGCTTCTAGATGAAACCCCCTGGGATCTAGATCAAAGGCTAAAAAGTACGGTCCGTGAGGCTAATATGACACTGATTGACACACAACACCACGCGTGATTTGTGGCGTCTTTGACACCGCACCTAAGGACAACACTGTCACAACAAAAGCTCTCAAACCAGGCAAAGGCATTGGAAATGGCGATGAGGTTGCACGAAACACTGATACAGGATCTGGGGTTGGGAGTCCAACAAATCCACCCGCAACTACAAAACCTATGCTTAGAGATGCAGAGTATGAAGTAGGATAGGACACCCTAACCAACAACACATAAAGAAGTGTGGTGTATAAAATGTAAAGGCCAGGGTCATTGTAAGGATCACTATCCAATATTTGTGAACTATTTCGCGAGAGGGGCAATGATGCTATTGAGACCAGAGGCACAGGCAAGTCCGAATGCATTTGCCACTCTCTGGTGTGTGATTTGTTAGGTAGGAGGGAAGCACGCAATAAACAACTATCACCTGTTGCAGAAATATACCCAGACTCCACAGCAACTGTACCGTAATATTTGTAGATCAGTGGGTCATGATGAGCGAACATGTCGAAGCTAAGAACTAATGATGGATAGGACTCCAGATTATTGAATGCAAACATAAATGTGAGGCCTCGATCCAGCTGCAACCATAGCATGGGGTGGCTTCCAAGGGTGAGGTCAAGGTCACGAGGGAATGGGGCTAGGGATAGGCTGCGGACAACTAGTTTGTTACAATTGCGGAGGCCCTGGGCACTAAGATCGTGATTGTACCAACCTAATGAGATTATCTTACCCGTACTGTGAACAGTTTGATCATGAAATGATAGATTGTCTGATGCTGATCACGGAAATGCATGAAAAACAGGTGCTTCAGCCCACTTTGATGCAAAACATCCAAATGATGAGGTCCGAACTGTGCGAAGAGGGCCCTAACGTGAACATGATGCTCAGGAGTGGTGCAAAAATAGGGGGAGATAAGGGGAAGAAGCTTGAAGAAGTCACTTGGGTATGTAAGGCTCCAACAAAGGAACCTAAATTTGAATTGGACCGCGTAAAAGAAACATTTATGGAAGCTAAGAAGAGCTTCACGGAGGTCTCTACTTCAAGTAGTAGGGATCAACCAGAGATGGACCTGGATCCCTTGATGCTAACTACCTTTTTAGAGACATGTATGAAACCGCTACGTGATAATAAGATAGTTAAAGGACTACAAGAATTGATCGCTAGGTGTGTAGGGTCAGGGGAGCCGTGCATAGTTCGAAAAATGGGGAAGCATGCCCTATGCACCGGATGGGAAATGTGGTTGACAGCGCAAATTGACAAATATGAGATGGATCAAGTAATCTTAGACCTGGGGTCAGACGCAAACATATTATCGAAGCAGACTTGGGAACGCATGGGCAAGCCTATACTACAGTGGTCTCCCATTCAATTACGGATGGCGAACCAACAAAATATCTTGCCCATGGGAAGATTAACAGGAGTAACAATGGATATTGATGGCGTGAGCATGCAGATAGATTTTGAGGTAATATAAATTGTGGATGACAGTAACCCTTACCCCGCATTACTCAAAATAGACTAGGCAATGGATATGAATGGAGTCATCAATCTAAAGAAGAGGAAAATGATTTTTGAGACAAATTCCCTACGTGTGATAGTTCCATTGGATCCCGCTGAAGGACAAAATTACACAGAACTTGTGCACGATGATGGAAGTGACGAAGAGCTAGATTGTATCTACAAAATAACCGTGCAGAACCAGGATTGGCTACATCCTACTGCAGATGAAAGGACCCCGTGGAAGCACGCAGAATCTTGCCTGTCGGAGCCCGACAAAGACGATGAGCGATGGTACAATCAGTTGACTGAAGTGATGACACTAAATTGTAATATGATGACCAGATAACTGCATTGCGTAACCGCCCAGGCTCAGATCTACTAACATATGATGGACTAACAACGGTGGGTGAATTCTTGAACAAGTTTGAGAGTGTAGTACCAAAGCACCAGAGGTTTGATGCATTAAAGTGGGTGTTGCACGTAACACCTGTGCATTGGTGGGGAACACATGAAGGGAATTTTTAAAGTTGGTATGATTGTAGAAGGATGATGCAGCTAAGGTTTAGGAAGATGGAACTACAAATAACTGAGAAATATGATGGACGCAATGACCCACGCTTGCACCTCGTAAAATGGACCAAAGCTTATGGTGAGGAGCCACAGCCTGAATGGGTACATTTATTTTATCGTACCTTGGATGTCATCCCCAGAAACTGGTATACTGAGACAGAGCTTTGACATGGTACGAGTGAATGGGATATCTTGCGTGAAGGGTTTTTATTAATGTTCTTATTTGAAGAACAATGGATGGATATTGTTGACGATGCGCTACAAATTGTGAAAGCTACTATCTTCAAATTACACAAGAACTAGAAGAAATCGTTCAACCAGAATGGTCACATCAGTTAAGCCATGCCCTAGAATGTTACAACATGCAAGTGGAGGATGATGATGATGACCCCCGAAACATTAACATCCCAGAAATAGAAGGGAGCCACGAAGTTCAAGGACCATCAATCGAGGACCCCAATATCACAACACCACTAAAAATGAAACAGGTAAACATTGGTATAGATGAGTAGCTGAAGTACGCGACCCTGGGGGACTATTGGGATGATGCCACGATGGAGAAAGTCGTCGAGTTACTACACGAATATCGAGATTTATTCACGACCAAAATGACAAAGTTAAAGGGGATTCTCGGTGACCTAGGGATGATGAAGATAAATCTGAAGCTAGACGCGAAGCCAGTTAAGGAACGTCCTTACCATTTGAATCCGAAGTATAAGGAAAAAGTCCTTGAAGAATTGGAAAAAATGCTTGTAGAAGGAATTATTGAACCTGTCGAAGAGTCTGACTAGGTGAGTCCTATAATAGTACAAGAGAAAAAATAGAAGGGCGAAATTTGAATCTGCATGGACCTCCGAAAACTGAATGATTCCTACATTCATGACCCATTCCCGACCCCGTTTATAGATGAAGTCTTGGAGAATGTTGGTGGAAAGGAAGCGTACTCGTTCATGGATGGGTTGTCAGGATACCATCATATCAAGATCACGCTGGAAGATAGCAGAAATACCACCTTTGCAACTGAATGGTGATGTTTTTAGTACATCGTTATGCCCTTCGGGTTGAAGAATCTGCCAGCAATATTTTCATACGTAGTAGTGGTTGCGTTCAAAGGATTCATTCATAAGTTTTTGGAGGTTTATTTTGATGATTGGACTATATTTGGGCTAGTCAAGAAACATGTAACAAGCTTACAATTGATGTTGGATATGTGTCAACGACACCAGATTGTGCTGAAACTTAAGAAGTGTACCTTCCTCGTCCCCTTCAGAAATTTGCTCAGCCACGTGGTCTGCAGACAAGCCCTAATGGTGGACCCTACAAAAATTGTTTTCATTCTCAATCTGCAAGCGCTGCACAGTGTTAAACAACTTTGTACCACGTTGGGACACACTAGATACTATTGAAAGTTTATTAAGGGCTACACACAAATCACGACACCAATGGAATAGTTGTTGAAAAAGGATGCTACATATTGTTGGAATGATGATTGTAAGAAGAGTCTGGAGATTCTAATGGAAAAGATGGCATCCGCCCCCATTTTGGTTTTCCCAAAATGGGACATTGAATTTCATGTACACATTGATGCATCGTGTATCACGCTGGGCACTGTAATCATGCAGGAAGGAACAGAGGGCATTGATCACCAAATTGCATTCACAAGTTGACAATTGTCTAAAGCAGAAAAGAAAAAATCCACTACTGAGTGCGAGGGATTGGCGATGGTATATGTGCTTTAGAAATGATGCCACTATCTACACGGTGGGTACTTTAAAATGTATACAGATCACTCCGCGTTGAAATATCTGGTGAACAAGTCTATGTTGGGGGGGTGCATTTGTAGATGATTGTCACTGTTTCAAGAATATGATTTCGAGGTCATCATAAAGCCAGGACGCCTAAACACAGGCCCAGATCACCTGTCCCGCATTGAGAATGGTGAGGAGCCAACAAATTTGGAGGAAGAACTAGCTGATGCACAACTCTATGCAGTGCACCTTGTTAACACCCAGGTTGTTCTCTTTGACTCCTAAGAGAATACGGCCGGGGTAACCACTAACCAATCTTTGGGCTACATCTTCTAGCCTAGCTGCAGTCAGAGAGGGCTCTCTCTATAAGGTTATGTCACTGCTTTCAGTGAAGGTTTTTAGGCTAGTTATGGAGTGAATATTTTGGTTGTTTTTGTGTTTGGTTGGGAGGATGCTTCTGATTTCCTTAAAGTATATCTGCAGGTGAGATTAATCCATTGGGCAATGGGGTCTTGGACTGTTTTTCCTTGAGGTCTTGATTTTTGTGAGGTGTAGTTACAGGGCCTGTGTGTATTCCATGAAACAAAATGTAAATAGTGAGAGTGAGGTAAAAACAACCAGCAAAGAGCAATTAAGATTTCTTTACTTAAGCTGAATATTGTAAAAGAGGTTTGTTATCTAGGAGCAATTGCTTGAATTCCTAAAACAACAATGCACTGTGATGATATAGTATTAAAGGTAGTAGTGAAGAATTACTCTTTGAATACTCTATCAGAAGAAAACATATAAGATAGCTTAGATTGAGTTCAGGGTAGCCAATGACCAAATCCTGAGACTATTCTTTCTCCTTGCTACCTAGACATTCGAGTGTATAGAAAACATGAAAGACATATGAAATAACAATGATCACAGGTGAAATAAAGAGCCATGAGGAAAACTTATTGAGCCATGAAATACACAGGAATCCTGCAACTTTGAGCCACACATCATCAGGAGATCAAGAGACAAACATCTTTGAAGAAATCCCACTGTCTTTTGTATTAACTGTCTGAGAGTTTACAATATCAGAATAACAGAGAAGATATCGAGAGATTTCTTACATCCAGAGTCCAACCCCTCTAAACAAACGTGAGGGGGAATATATAGAGGTTACATACAAAATATCTCAGGTATGGAGTCATCTGAGAGGAAAATATCTCTTACACTCGTAGGGAGAGTAGATGAGGAGTTATTACAAACATAAATGCCTCTTAAAAGCCTTTAACTACTGTTAGGACAGATTTTTGACCTTTGGGCACTGCGGAGTCGGCTGTGCGGCTTTATCATAAATATGAAATGAAGTGCTCTGTCGCTTTGATTTTTTGTATCTTCTTGGCCCTGCCACCTGTACCTGCTGATGCTGCTGTTGATGCCGAGTACCTGTGCTGAGTTGGCTCAACGTCTTTATGCTTGCTGTCATGGCTTTGTCCACCTGTAGATGCCATATGGACTGTATTGCTGAAAAAAGATTTAATTCCTTAGCTTTGGTTCAAAAGTAGCTTTATTAAGTCCTGCCATGTGTCTTGAGGGGGAAGCTGATGCCTCAAAATTGACCCTAAGGTCTCATCAGCTTCGGTGTATTTATAGAAATGAGGAGGCTCATCAAATAGATGTGTTACTTCATTTTTAATAAAAAATAAATTATCTAATTTTTCAAAAAGAGCCTGTCCTGTTAATGGGCCTGCTGAAGATGACCCAGGAGCCTCAGCAATTTGAATTGCTGCAAAAGTGCTTACCCTCTTGATGTATTTCTCATGAGAGAGAAGATTCCCTAATTCTACCAAGTTGGGAAGCCCTTTGTCCTGCAGGGCTGTGAACCTATTCTGGAACTTATTGATATCTGCCTGTATATCATGGATTTTCCTGTCCAGTGTCTGAATTAGGTTCTTCATTGTTGTGGTTCTTTTGATTAGGGAAATGGTTTCAGTTCTATTAGCAATTCCCATTTTTATCAGCTGAGAACCAGTCCTGTAATTCAGGACCTCAATCATCCTGGGGGCAAGGTCTGCCATGTTGCCAAGGGCGTTTCTTGCTCTGTGTAACTCTTTCCTTGCTCTGCCAAGGAGTCCTATTTGTTCATATATAGCATCAACGTACTCCCATTGGTTGGTGATTGATTGTCCAATGGCAGTCCAAATCACTTGCTTGATCTCTGCTGTTACTTTCTCAAAATTGAGCTGCTTTTCCAGCTCTACAATTGTCTTTTTTAGAGCTTTTACTTCCCTCTCCCTCTCAGCCACATTTTGCTTAGATTTATCATATTTCTCTTCTATCTTGGCTAAGCTGTCCTTGGCTTGATTTAGCTCTGTCATTTGAGCCTCTAGCACCTGGAGTTCTTGCCTTAATTTTTGCATATCCA
>APFE030375080.1:41753-56747 GCA_000404065.3 Pinus taeda | reverse complement strand
CTAGCACAGTTTCCTCTATGAATTCCATTGACTTGTACCCCAGTACTGAGCTTATCATATAGGCTAGGTCTAGGCCAACTTGATTCAAGTAGCCATCAAAAATAGGAGGGTGTAGCACTGTGTCAGATTTCCGAATGAATAGTTGGTTCAGCTTCAGGATCTCTGCCTCTGTGAGTATCTTGGACCCTTGATTGATTAGGTCCAGCAGAGATAAAGGAATCAGTTTCCTTTGAGTTTTGAATTGGACCATATCCCTGATGGCCTGAGGGGTAGTGTAAAATACAACCTCACCTTGAGGATTCATTACTGCCCTCTGTGTTGGATCATAACCATTAGCACATAAATAAATGAGGTCAGGGAATTGTCTGACTTGAGGCATTTTAAAGGTTGGCAGAGAAGACTCCCAAATTCCTAGGATATCAGTCCCATCCCTGTGCCTAGCCCTGAATTCATTAAGTAGGTGAATGTGAAATGTACATTTGGAGGGGGATTCTTCTGAGACCTGGTAGTCTAAATCTGCAAGGTCCTGCCAGTCCAGCTCTCTTTGAGGAGCATTTAGGGGAGTGACATTGAGGGCTGCTGATCCTGCAGGGGCAGCCATGTTTGCCTCAAGTATTTCTTGAAATGCTGGGTTTGTCAGTTGAACTGGTAAAATTGAGGGGGGTAGCAACCAGCAAGGTTGGTGCACAGACAAATACACTTAGTGTTTGAATTCTCTGAGGAGGCCTTTACACATTTGACAGGATTTCCTTGACAATTTGGGAGCAATGCAGTGAGTTCACGATTGCGCGAACTGGGCAGGGTTTTACCAGAAATTACAGTCTAAATGAGGTGTCCGCCACTGTTTTTCAACTCTGAACTGTCGAATAGTGGTAGGTTACAGCTGGTTTTCCGGTGAATTTTCAATCCTATGGCTTCCTGTGGTGGATTTTACAAGAAATTGAGAAAAAACCAGTTCGAGGGAGGATGCAGACTCAAATACCTGTTTGACCGTAGCTTGAGGTGAGGTCGCAGTTGGGTTAGCTGTCTGAGCTTTGCAAATGGTCGCAGGGTGGCTGGTGGCGCAGGCGTCGTGGAGTTCATGCAGATGGCGGAACAACGTTTTCTTGAGAAAAACAGTGAAATTGGCGAAAAAACGGTAAAATTTGGCTTTATAGTCATTTGGCGCGCTTTTCTGGATGACGTCAGCATGAGGGCCCGGGTTGGATGACGTGGCGGTCAACGACCGGTCCACGGGGGCGATGAAGTGGCGACCACGTGGGCGAATGACGGACAAGGGGGGCAGACGTGGTGGTGACGTGCATGGCAGCATGGCGCGGACGTGGGCGGGACAGGTGTCGCAATATCGGAACCGGCCCTGTACGGTGAAAGAATTGTCAGACGTTGCTCCGATGCGATTTGGGAGTGACAAGTGTCCTCGCGTGACGCTCGCCTGACGCAAGCGTCTGACAGATATCGGAAGGTATCTGTCAGACATGTAGGGTCCTCCGATATTCATGTGGGCCGTCGATCTGGAGGTGCGCGATCCAACGGCTGTCGGGCGCTCAACTTGCGCGAACTATAACTCCTGCTTTCATTAACTTGCGGACGTCGGGATTTCCCAAAATCAACACCAACCGTAGATCTGGGACGCATGCTATCCAACGGCCATCAGACGGGTGATCTGCACGGCGGATAGCGGCCAACGGGCGGGTTTAAAAAACAATATTTTTCGGCCATTTGCGACCGGCGGGCCCCTCCATGTGCCAAAACATATTCGGTGATTTTTAATTGATTTTCTTTATAAAAATAATTTAATCGACCAACCTTAGGAAAGCATGGATTTTCGGGTTTTATATAAGGTTTGGGTATAAATGTTTCCGAAGGCAGAAACTATAGGGGAAAGGGGTCCAAATGGGTTTTTATCAATGTGAAAGGGTAAACTGGCTCCCGACCTTAGGATAAGACAGGAGGAGGATTTTTTCATAGTTTTTCCGCCCCTGGGTGGTTTTTAGAGGTTTTGAAAGGTTTTTCAAGGGTTTTTAAGGTCAACATGGAACTTTTGGGTAGGAGAACTGGTTTGAGGTGGAGCAAAAAGTGAAACATGGGTTCTTGACCTTGACCAGGTGTCAATTCAAGTCCCAGGGAGAGAACATTATGGCTATAGTGCCAAGGAGGGGATATTTATGCATTGTGGGGTTTATACACCATGGTGTTTATAATACTAGGGATAGTGGGGTATAGGGAGCTAAGTAATAGAATTAGTTGTTAATATGGAGGGAACATATGAGTGAGGGCTAGTTCAACCAGGTTTTCTTTGAAAATAACTTGAAATCAGGAGTAGATCAAAATGAAAAGATTTTTGCACAAGAAATGTGACTTTTAAAGGCCATTAGTACCATGACAAAACTTTGAGTTTGTTGTATGAGCCAATAGATGAAGGGGTGTTAGTAATGAGTGATATACAAATGAGAAACAAGGGAGTTAGTCATGCTCCAGTGTGTTGCTCTTCCTGTAGATGTTTCAACAACTTTGATCTTGAAAGAGACAACACTTCTGCAACCCCTTCTACCTACCCAACTAGTTCTCCTAACATTTTTTGTTCCTTCTTGGAGGGTGCACTTGGACTTGCAAACCCTTTGAATGCCTTTTTCTTTTCTTTGGCTTTTTGCTTTCATCTCCTATTTAATACAACCCTTATTCTTTCCAAGGTCCCAGATTAAGCAGTTGGGAACCTTAGCTTCTCTACCTAGCTACTGATCTGCCAAGATTAAACAGTTTGGACAGATTTCATTCTCTATTCTTCAACATAAATTGAAAACATGGCATGATCCAGATTAGACTGTTGGACCATCCACCAAAATTGAGTTCTTATGAAAATTGAGACAGACATTGTCTTCTTAAGGAAATATGGGATCTTTGCATTATCAAAGCAGAGCATATTTGGACCTTTGATATCCAATCATGAAATATGAAACCTATTGGTATAGGTATCCAACACACCTCACGGATGGCCACTTCGAGGATATAATCCACTTCTTAACCATAGGGACCGTGCCACAGGGGTATTCAGTCTAGCAGAAGAAACAATTGGTGTTAAATGCGGCGAATTTTACTGTTATCGCGGGGCACCTCTACAAAATGGGAAATGACAAAATATTACGAAGATATGTACCTGAATATGAATGAGGACAAATCCTCATAGAACCACATGGAGGGGTTGCCATAGGACATTATGTGAGACGAGTGACAACACAAAAGATTCTTCGTGCCGAAATATGGTGGCCAACTCTACATCAAGACTCAAAAGTGTACTGTCGGGCCTATGATGTATGTCAACGGACTGGGAAACCATCACAAAGAGACGAAATTCCACTCAATCCACAGATGATGCTGCAACTGTTCAAAAAATGGGTGATTTACTTTGTGGGGCCCATCACGACTCAAGGAAAGATGGGTGCGCGCTATATCATCACTGCGACAGAATACTTGACTCGATGGGCTAAAGAAAAATTGGTTAAGGACTACACGACCACTACAACAGTGAAATTTTTGTTCGGGAATGTGTTGACACAGTTTGGATGCCCGAAAATTCTAATGAGTGACTGCAGAACGCACTTCCTAAATGAAACTATCAGCACGCTCACTGAGGAATTCCAGGTGTATCATCAACAAAGTACGTCATATAATCCACAAGCGAATGGGACAGTCAAAGCTTTCAACGAGATTTTAGAGACTGTGTTGATCAAGATCTGTAACACACAGCGAAACAATTGGGATTTGCGCATACCTGCTGTGCTATGGGCATATCGAACCACTTGCAAGAAATTGACGGGTCAGACACATTTACAATTAGTCTACAGCATGGAAGCCGTCATGCCAATGGAATATATTGTACCTAGTTTGTGAACAACAACAATGACAGGCATGGAAAACAAAGGAGAATTGGAAGAAAGGCTTGTGCAACTAGAAGAACTAGAGGAGGAACAGTTTCTAGCGAGATTCCATCAGTAGGTACAAAAGCAACATGAAAAGGCTTGGCATGATTGCCATATCAAGTTGCACATGTTCAAAGAAAACAATTTAGTATTTCTGTATGACAACAAGTTCAAGAAATTCCCTGGAAAACTCCAGATGCATTAGTTAGGACCATATGTAGTCAAAGAAGTCATAGATGGAGGCGCGGTCTAGCTCAGTAAGCTTAATGGAGAGCCCTTCTGAGAAAGAGTAAATGGCAGTCACCTAAAGCTCTACACAGGTGGGCCGACTTCCTGACTAACCGACCAAAGTACAGTGTCACCACTCCAGACAGTTGAAAGAGAGCGCGGGATGATAAAGCAGTTTGTGAGGGAGTTGTGCGAAAATAGGGGTGCGCGTAGAATTGGTTTGTCACAAGGGTCGTGGTTGCACAAAAGGGGTTGTGTTGCTGTGTGGACAAGTACAAAAGTGACCATTTTTGTCATTATTCATGACAAAATGTCCGAATTAGGGAGAAAAGAAGCGGGCAGCAGGCAATTAAGACACGAAGTACAAGCCTGATTTGGAACGATTTACGGTCAATCTAGCATTAATGTGCCAGAAAAGGAGGGAATAACTGAATTTGAATTTCCACAAGCCTATAAATCATAGTGGGGCATCCACCAAACAAATTGTAGTATCTGGAGAATGAAGCTATTGTGCCCTCCACTAGATATGGAACCGTTGAACCTCGATGGTGGGGGAGTAAGCCGGGTGTTTTCAAAGGAGATGCAGGACCTTCTAGATAGTGCAATGTCGAAAGCTGGGGGCGCCATGTTGAGCTCAACGCCGAAGGTGGGAGATGTACCAGAAATTATCAGACAAGTAGTAGGACCAGTCCGGATGCTGCTCCCTAAACAATGGTCTAGCAAGCGATCTATGAAAGTTATGGGAAAGATGGTGAATTTTAAGAAAAACAATAGAATTCTGCTTAAAAGTTCGTCTTTGACGAGCCTTGAAGATTGGGATCTCATGGACAACAACATCTCTCTTACAAAAATGCAACACAAGCTGTAGTAGTTATTGAGTATATGGGACCAGAAATTGAAAACATGTTGTACTTGCACAAAGAGTTCATGGCTCTGGCATCTCAGCTAGTGCTAAAATTGAATGAGGAGCCACTTTGTGTTAATCAAGTAGAGCAGAATGAGCATCATCAATTAGGCAAACTAGTAGGGGTAATGGAGTAGGAGATTGAAGAAGCATTGCAAGCAAGGATGGAACAACGACGTGCAGTATGTCACTCACAGGGATGGTGAACCGCAAAGCCTTGGCAGCGTGTCTTGCCACACCAACGAGTGACTCGGGACAAGTCATGATGCTTGTGTTGGGGGCCTGTTGGGCAACGAATCCCCCTTGTAATGATTTTGGGGCTTGAAGCCCACATTTTTGGGTATTTTACTATAAAATCTTCGCGAAGTGCACATAGCACGAATTGTAATGGGTCAAGTCCAAGTGTAGTCCACCCTAAAATATTATAAGTTAATCTAGAATGTGTCAGCTTGCCCATGGTCCACAGAGCATGGGAATGTATAAATAAGAGTAAGGTTCTAAGCATAAGGTATCTTTTTGGTAATAGAAGTGACATGGGTGTTTGAATGTGATCTGAGTCTGTAAGTGCAAGTTGGGTTGTAATAGGAGATAGAGGCTCCGCAGCTGAGTGTACGGAGGCCTGGTTAAAGTCCGCAAGTGTGTGCGTGGACCCCTATAGCTGTGTGCGTAGGGTAGGAAGTTGACTGTAACCAGGGAAAGGGCATTAATAAAGATAAGTGATTCTGAAATATTATGTATCTGTTCTCAATTCTGGTTTATGCATATGTTCATGATTTATGATTACGCACATCTATGTTTAAGTTGAATAATAACTACAAGTGTTGTAATGTCGTAAATAACCAAATATCTATAATAATAATAAGCACAGGAAAGGGTAAATTATAGTCACACTTGACTAAGGTGGTTGCTCTGAAAATATAGTTTCGCGAAAGTAGTGCCACGCGTAGGATTTCTCTGTGTAAACCCAGACTACAGCAAGACATCCCTAGGGTGTAGAAACCTGGTTCCAGCACCCTCCCATACCACCTTGGGTGAGACTTCAATCCGAGCTTCGCGGACTATTGTCGAAAGGGCCGTAGTGTTGGGATTTGTTTGGCTAAATATTTCTAAACCTGGGTTAGGCCCCTTTAAGCCAACAAAAGGTAATCATCCAATCCAATATAAACTTTGCAATGTTATGTACAATGAGCAAAGTAAACAAATAAACTAATTTTAATCTGGGAATAAGTAATGCTTCAGCATTCTACCATTGACTGGTCCACCTGGTAGATCAATTCCATCTAACTGCTTCAAGAAAAATGCAT
Source organism: Pinus taeda (assembly GCA_000404065.3). Classification (NCBI taxonomy): domain Eukaryota; kingdom Viridiplantae; phylum Streptophyta; class Pinopsida; order Pinales; family Pinaceae; genus Pinus; species Pinus taeda. The sequence continues at coordinate 50,394 of APFE030375080.1, read as the reverse complement.
TGTTACCTCTGTAACCATAAATGATATAAGGGCCTTACCATAGGAAATCAAATTTACCATGTTTACCCTTTTCTTCTATTCTGGAATCCAATTTGAGTACTTTGTCACCTATGTAAAAATCATCATCTTTGGTTTTCTTGTCAAAAAAATTTTTGGTTTTATCTTCGATCACTTTGGATTTGACATAGACTTCTTCCCTAGTTTGCTGCAAAAGTATTGTTTGACTTATCGTCCTTTGGATATCATTAGATTCTACCTATAGTTCGTGAATCATTTTCATCACTGGTACTCCTAAAGAGGATGGAAAAACATCATCCATTCCATATACTAGTTGATAAGGAGATGTACCAATGGACTTTTTTGTAGTGAGTCTGTCTGCCCATAAGGCATTAACAAACCTTTTGTTCCATGTCTTCTAACAATTTCTTGATGATATTAACAAGGCTTTTGTTTAAGGATTCTACAGGCCCATTGCCTTGAGGGTAATAAGTAGTGGAATGGCCAAGGGTAATGTGATATTTGTCACAAAAGTCTACCATCTTCTTAGATTTGAAAGCAGCTACATTATCAGTAATGAGATTTTTTGGGCATCCAAATCTTGAAAGGATATTATTTTCAAGGAATGAGATAATGACAGAATCAGTGGCTTGTCTAGAAGGGATGGCTTCTATCCATTTATTAAAGTGATTAGTGGATGTCAAAATCCATTTATGTTGGCTTGAGGAGGATGGGTGAATTTCACCAATGAAGTCTATACCCCATTGCTAAAATGGCATTTCTATGGAGATGGGTTTGAGGGGTAATAGTAAGAGTTTCTTCTTGCCTTCAAAGATTTGGAATTTGTGACAGGAGGTCACATATTTTCTGACATCTGCAAAAAGGGTGGGCCAATAAAAACCTACCCTTAAAATCTTATCAGTAGTTGTTTTCTAGTATAGGTGTCCTCCACAATCTCATGCATGAAATTCTTGCATGAATTTGTCAGCTTCATCTTTTAATAAACAATCTAACAAAATGCCACCATTATCTTTCCAAAATAAAGCACTGTCTATGATACAATATTTCATTGATTTCATTTTCAAGAATCTACCTTTAGTTCTAGATAAACTAGGAGGAGCTTGTAAATTTAGTGAAACAAATATGATATCTATATACCAAGGTGAATCTAAAAAATCTTCACTGGTCTGTGGAGTCACCATCTCTTCCTGATCATCTAGAGCACCAATGAAATTTATATCTAAGGCCTGACAGTTCGTTCAGCCATGAGTTTAGCTAAACCTCAGCCTTTGATTAGTTTTGTGGGCTTTATTTCAATATCATATTCGAAAAATAATGGCAATCCATTTGCCTCTCTTTCCATCAGGCCCATCCTATCTTAGAATGTCCTTTACTACTAAATTTGCAACATAGGTAATGATATGTGGGTATAAAATGTACACTCTGAAATCTGTTATGGATTTTACTAAAGTAAGAGCTTGTTTTTCCATCATATTATATTTTAGTGTAGCATCTCTCAAAGATTTGCTGAAAAATGCAATAAGCTGCTCATAACCCTGATCATTCCTTTGCAACAAGACTGCTACAATAGTGTGTTTTGAAGCAAAAGAAAAAATTATAAAATCTTTTTTGAAATCAGGACTTACGAGGATAGGTGTTTTATAAGGGCTTCTTTGATTGCCTCAAAAGACTGCTTAGCCTCTACTGTCCACTTAAATGTTGAATATTTCTTTAACATGTTATTCAATTCTTTGATTAGTTCTACTAAGTTAGAAATGAATCTTCTAAGAACATTTAATTTACCTAAGAATCATTGCAATTCTTTAATGTTGCTAAGGTCATTGATGTTCACGATTACCTCTATTCTAGTTGGATCAATTCTAATGCCCTCTTTTGAAATTATGTGTCCTAAGAGTTTACCTTCTTCTAGCCCAAAGAGTGTCTTTTTAGGATTTAAGGATATGCCAAATTTTCTGCATTTTATGAATACTATTCTCAAACGATCTAGATATTCATTATCTGATTTGGAAAACACTATGATATCATCTTGGTAAACAACTAAAAAGTCATGTATTTATTTTGAAAAAGCTATGTTCATTGCTCTTTGGAATGTTGCTCTAGCATTCTTCAATCCAAAGGGCATCTTCAAATACATGAAAGTTCCCTAGGGAGTGGTGAATGTAGTCTTTGCTTGATCCAGAGAATTCATCAAGTAATGAAATTATGGATGACCCTACTACCCTCTAGAGAATGTGGTCCATTTTAGGGAGGGGATAGTTATCCTTCAGTGATACTTTGTTCAAATTTTTGAAATCAACACAGAGTCTTATTTCTCCTGTTTTCTTTCTAGTGGTGACTAAATTAGAGACCAATTTGAATATCCAATAGGTGCTATGATTTGTGCCCCATACATCCTTTTTACTTCTTTTTCAATCATTGGCATAAGAACTAGATTAATTCTCCTAAGATTTTGTTTGAATGGTTTCTGATCTTCTTTGATGGTTATTTTATGTTGAATAATGTTGGTGTCATAAGACTTGAGGTCTTCATAACTCCATGCAAAGACATCTTTAAATTCTTTAAACAGACATATGTATTTCAACTTTTTAGTTGGAGGTAATGCTTTGGATAATTTAATAAGCTTAGGTTTTTCTTCTATTCCTATGTTACATTCTTCTATATCTGCTCTTAAAGGCTCCATTTTTTGTTTTCTAGCTACATCATTTGAATCAAACAAATCTTCTAATGGGACTAATACCTTAGGCAAAAAGTTATTTTTAAGGTTTAAAGTCTCAGAATCATCATTAACTAATTCTTCTGTTTCTACTTTTTCTAAGTTATCTATTTCTACTTTAGTGAATTTAGTTGGTTTATTTACATCTACAACATTTATATCTATCTCACTATCTATGATGTCATCTACTGTACAATCAGTATCTATTTTACAGTTTTGGAATTCTCCCTCAGCATTCATAAAATCATAGATTTGAGAATCTTATGAAAAAATCTGCCAATATTTCAAATTATCAGGTATAGCAGGCCTGTGTCTTACCTCTACAATGTATTGGTGATTGGGCTAAAAAGGTAATCTGCAAGTGCTAGCAAAAGTAGCCAGACTATGAGCTTGCATGTTCTATTTCCTAGGAATAAAAACAAAATCAATTTCAAGAAGTTATTTAATCAGATCTAGAACAGTTTCTCTGTATTGGCTAAGTCTAGAATTATTCACAGAATACTCTCCTTTAATTTATTTTATGATTAATTCAGAGTCTCCCATGACAGAAACTCTCTTGGCTCCATGGTTTCTTACAATTTGCAATCCTAAGATCAAAGCTTCATACTCTACCATGTTATTTGTGCATTTAAAGTTTAATCTAAAGGCATGACCTTCAGAATGATTATTTTCCATATTATGATTCCAAACTCCTGCACCTGCTCCTAATTTGTTCACTGAACCATCAAAGTCTAGGTGCCAACTAGATTCATGAAAAATATTATCATTGTCAGGTTCTTTATGTTCTTGTTTTACAACTGTGTTATTGTCTTTTCCAGTGTCTGAATTACATAAAATGAAAGAATCCATATCAGAATGTAGAGAATAAATAGGATAGTTCTGTGGTTTATTTGTACTAATGACCATGTATTTCATTAAAATTTCTCTATAAAGCTTTTTGGGCTGACCAAATACTAAAATTGTGGCATAAGACATGTCTAACTGTAGAGATTAGCAACTACAATATCCATAAAAATATTCTTCCCTGGGTATTGAACTAGAGTGACACACAATTCTTTTATTAGGCCCACACATTTAACTTTACTAAAATCAAAAGAGAAAAGATCTTTGTATGGTCTGGTTATATCTAAATCCAATGTTTCCATGATTTCTTTAGGGATTAAATTGTGAAATGCTCCTGAATCTAACATAGCATTGTGTAATATTTGATCATGAATAATCTGTTGAAAATGCAACAAGATGATGGAGCTTAGTGAAAAGAAGTCGCCTTCACTAAGTGATCCTGCATGCTATTTTTGGCGCAAAGTCTATTTTTAGACATATGGATCATGGTCTATGAGTTGCAGGATGCTATTTGTGGATGATTAGTCATGTTGGTAAAAATATATGGACCTCTATTTTTAGACATATGGGCAGAGTCTATTTTTAGACTGTCAGGCCAAAAATAGAACAATCGAATATTATTAGCTCTTAATAATATTTGGGCTATAAACATTATCTTATTCTCTTGGATCACTTCAGTTCGAGCTATAGATGTGGCCCATGCAACTGCCAGAAGGAAATACGCTTTTCTTATGGGTTACTTGAGCTATTGCATGCAGGAATTTAGTTAGAACTCAAGTGATTGATCTTGGTGGAGTTGAATGAAGAGTTGATGGAGTTGTGTTCAGTTTGACTTAGTTGAACTAGTTGTATTTAGTCTAACTAACAATTACACTAGTGATGAGTGATTTGAATTAGTTATTAATTAATTCACTAATTATTAACTCATGAATCAACTGAGGAATACATCAGTTAACTCAGTGCATGGACAGTTCAATGGAGACAAGTGTTAGAGATGAGTGAAAGGGAAAGACATCTGTCAGTTGTGACTATAGTTGTGCATGTGATTTGCACAATCAGTGGATTGAGATTGCCAATGAGGATTGTGTAGTGTTAAGCCAAGGGAAATATGAGTTTGGATCAGCCATTCTCATCCATTCTCATGCAGGATTGCGCAGTGGAGGTAGGCAAGAAACGGAGGAGATTTGAACCTATGATTGATTCAGATCTGAGCTAGTTTGTGTGTAACAGGTGGAGATAGTACTGAGTACTTGTGAGGAGTATTGTACTATGTATTGTTACATGTTTTCAATCAATATAATATATAGATAGCTGGGGGTTTTCAGTTGTATGCTTTCCTCGTGATATACCGTGTTGATATGTGTGATTGATGCTTCAATGTGCGCATGCGATTGTTGCTTAATACTGCAAAATTGATGATCAACGTATAGGAGGTTATGTATTATGCATGATTCCGCAAATAATGTATAATCAGGATAATATCTGTGAATAAGTGTCATATTATTCAAAATTTCTACATGGTATCGAAGCTGGTTGATTTGTAGAAAAAGTTCTACAGGATATCAAATCGAGGATTGATCATCAGATCTATCATTCAGAAAGTGTTTACATTTTATTTCTTTAGGCAAAGTCTGTAATTGGGCCAGGTAGCCTCTGGATTCATCCTTCTTTTGGAAGGTGAGATATCCGGTGAATTCCCATACAGTCGATCTCTGTATGAGAAATACTTTGTTCTCATGAATTTTAGATCAGAAGCAATTGAGTTTTGAGGTGGTAGAATTTGAATTTGCAGCAGTGTTTTCTTGGAGTCAAAGTTGAAATGTCTTTCAACGGATTGCGATTAGAGTATGCCCTTAAGGGCATCTCGAACTATATTGCATGGAAGGACAGGATGGAGGTGGTGTTAGATGATAATGGGTTGAAGGAGTTCATAGATGCGGATGTCCCAAAACCTACTGATGCTGCTCAAGTCGAGGATTGGTAAAAGAAGATAACAAAGTGTTGAAGGATTATGTTGGAGGGCATGAGGGATCACATTGTGTCCATCCTCCATGGAAAGGCTTCTCCATACTTGATGTGGAAAGCATTGAAAGATATATTCCAAAGCAAGAGCGACCAGAGGAAGTTGGTGCTCAAGGATAAACTTAGAATCATCAAATGTGAGAAAGGAGACAGTATGCCCAAGTATCTCACGAAGTTCACCCAATGCCGGGATGAGCTGGGAAGTGTGGGGGTGATTGTCAATGATGAGGCCTTGGTGAGCTTGGCTCTCCTTGGTCTTCCAAAGAGTTTGCATTCCTATCAAGACTCTGTCAACGGTCAGGAGAAGTTTCCAGGATGGGAAAGACTTTGGTCGGATCTTGTGCAAGAGGAGATCAGGCAAAATACCAAGGACGGATCTTCATCAAAGGCATTTGATGAAGAAAATTGTGCTTTGGCTGCCAAAGCAAAGAAGGGGAAGAACAAAAAAGCTTCTCATTCTGGTGTGAAAGGCAAGAAGTAGGACATGTCCAAGGTGAAGTGCTTTCACTGTCATTAGCACGGACACTATGCCACAAATTGTCCGCAGAAGAAGAAAAATAAGCAAGCTGCTAGATCTGCAGCGGGAGAGGCCTTAGCCTTGCAGTTTGAGCTGGATTTTTCATTGATCACATGCTTGGTATCAAGTGTGATGGGATCGATATGGTTCTTGGACAGTGGTGCATAGTTTCACATGACAGGAGATTGAGATTTGTTTTCTGATCTGAATGAGAAAGATCTTGGAGTGCACATCGAGATGGGCAATGATGGTAGATATAGTGCGAGCAGTATCGGTACCATTTCCTTTGAGAGGGAGTCTAGTAAACCCTTCGTATTGAAGGAAGTGATGCATGTTCTAGGATTGAAGAAGAATCTTATCTCTATGGCGATGTTAGAAGACAAGGGATATGATGTTGTTTTCAACGAGGGAAAGGCTTTTCTGCGCAGTAAGACAACTGGAGAAACTCGGAAGATAGGGGTTCGAGTCAGGAACCTTTATCAGTTGCATGTAGATGGCTGCTCAGCAATGGCATGCAAGGCAGAAGGAGTGGTGAGTTGGGATAAATGGCGAGCTGTGGCACTAGAGATTGGGCCACCTTCACCATGGAGCCTTGAAGATACTACAACATATTTCTACTGGGCTTCCTAAAGGCACTCTTGCATAGTCAGATCAGTGTAAGGGGTGTACTTTGGGAAAATTTATGAAAGCCACCTTTCATGAGAAGGAGAGTCACGCCACGACGATCCTTGAGAAAATTCACACAGATGGGTGTGGACCTTTCTCAGTAGCTTCGACAGTAAAGCACAGGTACTATGTGATCTTTGTTGATGATTTCTCTCGAAAGTGTTGGATCTTCTTCATGCAGAAGAAGAGCGAGACATACTCAAAGTTCTATGAGTTCAAAGCACTGGTCGAGAAGGAATCAGGGAAGAAGGTGAAGGCTCTTAGGAGTGACAATGGTGGTGAATTCATCTCTGGCGAGTTCAAGGACTTCTGTAGTGCAGAAGGGATTCGAAGAGAGCTCATAGCTCCCAATAACCCACAACAAAACGGGGTTGCTGAGTGGAAGAACAGAATGATCGTGGGTGCTACACGGGCGATGTTGCATGATCAGGGCCTACCCCTTCACTTGTGGGCGGAGGCATGCAATACTGCAATATATGTGCAGAACCATTGTCCTCACAGGATACTTGGCATGAGTACACCCGAGGAGGCTTATTCTGGTAAGAGGCCTGATATTTCCCATTTGAGGATTTTTGGTTCTCCTGTTTACATGCATGTGACGAAGGATGCTAGGAAGAAGATGGAGCCAACTACAGAGGTTGGGATATTTGTGGGGTACACTGATATGCCCCACAACTATCGTGTGCATTTGCCAGACAGTCACAAGGCTATTGTGCGATGGGATATAAAATTTCAGGAGGAGAAAGCCATGAAGTGTTCGCTTGAGAGGGAGCCACACTTGCATGCAGATGAGGAGCTATTAGTTCCTAAGGATGAGATTCAGGATGTGGATCAGCCACAAGATGAAGTTCAGGGAGTGGAAGAGACCACTCATGTAGCACCAACCATCAGAGGGCGAAAGCGCACTACAGAAGTTGAGCGACTGGCTCAAGATGCAGAGAAGGTTGTAGGACCACCTACAACACAACGCAGATAGAGACAGTCACCTGATCAGTACACTGGATACATGGCTCTTGTGAGAAAATGTGCCGTGACTGAGCCATCCTCTTTCGAGGAAGCTATGGAGGATCCCGCATGGGTAGTTGCCATGATGGAAGAGTATGATTCGATTGTTAGAAACAGTGCATGTGAGATTTATCCCAAGACCAGAAGGGAAATGAGTGGTGGGTTCGAGATGGATCTACAAAGTGATGCAGGGCTGCAAGCCTGTTGATACTCCTCTTCCTGGAGGTTGGAGGAAGAAGGATGCTACTTCAGCGGAGCTAGTGGATGCCACTGTTTATCGAAAGTTGGTGGGGTCGCTTATGTATCTAGTCAATACACGACCGTACAGACAGGAGGATGAGGTGAAGTTATGTGGCTTCATAGATGCAGATTGGGTGGGGAGTCCAACGAACGACATCAGGTACTATCATATCAGAGATTGTGTGCAACGAAGAATCATGTTACTTTCATATATTCCCACAGAGGATCAGGATGTTGATATCTTATCGAAGGCGCTCACCAAGAGCAAATTTGAATACCACAGAGGCAGGATAGGGGTTGCAGATAATCCATATCTTGTTGAGAGGGAGTGTTGAAAATGCAACAAGATGATGGAGCTTAGTGAAAAGAAGTCACCTTCACTAAGTGGTCCCACAGGCTATTTTTGGCGCAAAGTCTTTTTTTAGACTATGTCTATTTTTAGACATATGGATCATGGTCTATGAGTTGTAGGATGCTATTTGTGGATGATTGGTCATGTTGGTAAAAATAGATGGACCTCTATTTTTAGACATATGGGGGGAGTCTATTTTTAGACTGCCAGGCTAAAAATAGAATAGTCGAATATTATTAGCTCTTAATAATATTTGGACTATAAA
>APFE030375080.1:30885-41542 GCA_000404065.3 Pinus taeda | reverse complement strand
ATACTGCAAAATTGATGATCAACGTAGAGGAGGTTATGTATTATGCATGATTCCACAAATAGTGTATAATCAGGATAATCTATGTGAATAAGTGTCATATTATTCAAAATTTCTACATAATCAAGCTAATATAGAATGGAGGAACACCACTTTGTTCTTGTTTTCCATTTACCTCAGGACCAAATATTAACTCTGGTTGGTCATCATTTAGATTAACAAAGTCTTCTCCTTCATCTATATTCAGTGTTTCAGTGATTTGGGCTTTGTAGGAATAATTTTTTATCAATTCTGTTAAAGGAACTGATATTTTCAATTTGGAAATTTTAGTTTGGATATTAAATGGAGTCTATGTTTTGCCTAACTGAATGATTTCCTCCTTGGAAATTGGAGTTTGTGTAGTCTTTTCTTTCTTATCTTTAGTTGGCAATTCAATTTCTGTTTGGGTGTCCACTGTTTTACTATTTTCAATTTTTTGATTTGGAATAGTTTGGGAAGTAGTTGAAACCTGAATAGCATTTAGAGCTTGAGTATTAGTTTATTTTTGGGCATATTTTGAAGTTTTAAGAGCAGCTGATTTTTGAATATCAGCTGAAGTTTTAACAACAGTGTCTGTAATGTCTACAATTTTTGGACTGGCTACAATCTTTGGAGTGAAAGTTTTTTGGGTTTCTCTTGAGAGAATTTGCATCACTTTGGTTGCAGGAGCTCCCACTGTTTTCTTTGTCTGATTTTGGACAATTTTATTAGTAGGGGCTTCTGTGTTTTTCTTACTCCTAAGGTTATATTGCTTATGAACTTCATTAATGGCAAATTCATAACGTTGTTTATAATCAAAGAACTCTCTAGATTGTAACTGTAATTGTTGTAACATGCATAATTCCTATTCTTCTTGGGTAAGAAAAGTAGTATTACCATCATTTATTCCCATTAAGTTAATCTAAGTGTCTTCATCTTCTTCATTTTGGTGAGAACTTTCAACAAAGTTTTCTTGAAAAGGTGGTCTAATATGTTGATCAGGTGGCCCTTTTCTCGATTTTCCAGTGTTGGGATTCTTCCTAAAGTTTGGATTTATTATTTTAGTACCTTGTTGTTGATTATACCATTGTGGTTTTCTTTCCATAATTTATAATATATCTACTAAAATTTCTAAAATTTTAGCGAAGGTATCTATCTTAACATCTGAAGTGGGTGGTTCTTCCTTAATGGTAACTCCCCTCTAGTTCCTCATTCTAGCTCTTTTAGCTAACACGTTAGCTTCTACACTAAATGCATCACTCTACATCTATTCTAAATTTTGAGGGTTTCTTTCTCTCCATTGGTAAGACATATCAGTGTTAAAACCATTAGGAAATTTGATTAGTGCCAAGTCTGGTGGTGGTTTGATATTTGCAGAGATTGCATTATAAATATTGTTAAACCTAGTACAATAGTCCTGAACAGATTCATTAGGAGCTCTTCTAATATTTTCATATTCAGATAATATTTGTAAAGGATTTTTCTTCCTTTCCCATCTATTGATAAACAATCTATGGAAAGTAAGTAAATTTGAAATATGACCAGCGGGTAAACCTTTAAACCATTTCTTGACATCTCCTACTAGATTTTGTGCAAATAATCTCATTTGTACATCTTCTTCATCAATTTCATGTAATTCAAAATCATCACTCATTTTATTTACATGTTGTTGTGGAATATATTTACCAGTACCATCAAACTGAGAGATTTTACTATGGGAGTCTTGGGGCATGGCATGTACTTGAGCTAGTAAGGTCAAAGGATCATATATGGCAGCCATGGCTAAGATTCTAGCTTGGCTAGGAGGTAAAGTGGTAGTGCTTGAAAATGAACTTGAAGGGCTTATACATGACCTTGAAGTATTTGGAGATGGAAATAAGACTATAGGATGAAGAGGAAGCTTGGGGATGAATGGTTCTATGGAATGAAGTGTAGTGGAAATAATAGATGAGGTGGTACTAAATAAAGATGAACTTTCATACTCTGAAACAATGGTAGAAGGCTTAGGAGTAGCATCAATTAGGGCAGTTAATTCAACTGACTGTTGAAAATAGGCTTCGTCTATGTGTCTTATCAAATTTGAGGTTAAACCATCAAGTTTGTCAAAAGTGTCCAGAACATGTTGATCTAAATCAAGATGTATATTATTCTTCTTTGATTTAATAAATTGAATAAAAGTAGGATCTATTACAATATCATGGACTGAAGTTTCAGATTTGGTACGAAACAATGAATGCTCAAATGATAAATCAAATTGAATATCCTCTAAGTTTGATAACTCTTTAGGAAGTGAATTTTCTTTGGTTAGCTAACTAATGCTTTCTTGACTTTCTAATTTATTGTTTTTTCTTAAGATTTTGTTCGGATTATCAATAATTATAGCAGGGTTTGGATCTGGATGTGCCCTGGTATAGTATGTTCTTTTGGAAGCTAGATTTTTTTTTTTAATGAAACCTTTGACAACCCTAAAATGGCCTTAAGGTGAAAAGATGAGATTTAGGATTTCCTTTAAGGTTTATTAAACTAAGGACTTGTCCCCAGTATGGTCGCCACTATGTTATCACTCTTAACTTTCCCTAGAGTTGTCATGTTGTGTTTAAAGAAATAATAGAGGTAACCACAAACCTACTTTTGAGATCATGATCTAGCCTTTCTAATGCTTAGGCAGGGCTCTCTCTTAATGATTTAACTTTTTTTGATTAATTTATTTTAGGCTAGTTATTTAGGCTTGGTTGGGTTTTGATTTGATTTGGTGGTGGAATCACTGATTTAGATGGATAGATGAGTGTACTTTTACCATTGGGCCATGGAGTCCAAATGTCAAAAAAATAGGATTGAATCAAGTTCTAAAGATACTGTTCACAGGGAAAGGTAGCTGAGTAAATTCAGATCTTTTAGGCTGGATGGTGAAGTGGTTTTTCAATCAGGGTAAGTAGTAGTTAAGGATTCCTCAAACCGGATAATGAGGGAAATGAAAGAGGTCAATCAAAACCGGGGAGAAATGAATAATTCCCTACTCTGGATATCAAAAGAAAACATCAAAATGAATAATTGTTCAAGATAGAGTGTACTTAAACAAATTCTGTAATAACATTCTAGTTATTTCATTCAAATTGGAAAACATGTGAGTATGTGAAATACTTAAGAAAATAACAATTTAACAAATGAAAGATACTTCACTGAAGTGGTCCAACACTTGAATCCTGTAATGCAATGCCTTTATTACTCACTCTAGTCTGCTGATTTGAAAATGTTACAATAAACCCTCAGGTTTTTGGATCAATATAACTATAGAAATGTCCAGCAATCCACACTCAATACTTTGAGTTGTGAAGTATTTATACAAAATTTATTACAAAATATCCTAAGACTAATTTAGGAATTATTCAAGGAAAATGAAATATCTTCATGCAAGAAGACAGAGACAGATATGTAACTGATGCGAGTTGTCCCTCTTTTATTGCTTGCTATTGTCTTTTCTTTGATATTATGCTACATTTTCTTTCTTGCTGTTTGTTTTCTCGCTGACTATCCCTTTACTCTGCCTTTGACTTTTAAACTTCGTCATATGATACTCTTTGATCTTTAAACTCTATTACTGTCTGTTGTATTACCTTTACTGCTCTTGATTGGTCTGTTTTGCCTTTCATCTTCATAGTAAGTCATTCAAATTTTCCCAAGACTCTGCATCTGGTAATTTAATATTTACCATTCTTCTATAGATTTCATCAGTTTCCATGTATTTTGCAAAAGTATGCTTGTTTATAAAAGAGATGTTTTACCTCATGTTGGAGGTAAAAGAGGTTCTCAAAAGTTTGATAGAGCACCTTTCCTGTAGGAATCCCTTTCATGGGGAAATTGTTAGCTTGTTCCTTTTCCACTTCTCTGATTTTCTTATCATAATCTTCATGTGGCATCAACCTGTCATTAATCACCAATGGATTAGGCAGACCTTTCTGCCTCAAAGCATCAAATTTCACCATAAACCTAGTGTTATAGACATTTTTGGGCACTACAACCCTAATCATACATGTCCATAAACAAAGGGCTCCTAAGTCCCTAAAAGTGTTGCTTCACACCCTAAAAGGACAAGGTTAGCTGATTACATCATCTCCCAGAAGTTCTCCATGGAAAATTGCTCAGAACTAGTCAAAACTGGACCATACAGACTACCCAGTGTAGAGGGTACGATGCATCTCACCTGCTCAATGTAAAAAGTGCAATGCATACTAGAAAGCCCTTCTGTAGGGTGTGATGGGTGAGAGTAGACAAATGGCGGAGACAGTTTGCAAGGTGGATGATTATGGAATCTTCTAGAAACTTCTCCTGTGACACTTGCCTCTCTGAATTCGCCTAGGGATGAGTAAGAGATCATCAATCTCCAAGTGGAATCAAGAACTATCAGAGAGAGGACACTAATCTAAAATCCCAGAAGCTAACTCACCCCCCTACAAATCATCTATATATGGATCCTCATCACAGAGAATCCAGAGGCTGGAATCTTGTATCTGTAAGGAAGTGCTATTGGTTTCTGTGCAATATCATAGTGTTGGTTATTCTAAGCTTTTCATGAGGTGAAGAAGGCTTTTATGCTAAGAGGATGACGCTTGCTCAGAACATGGGTTGTAATCCTCTTTCTATTCTTGATATTAATAAAACTATTCAAGTTTTCCTCCAAATTCTTGTATGTTTGATGATATATGCATTTGTGTGGTCAATATATATCTGGTCCTATATTGTTTATGATTGTAGATCTCTGTTCTTCGATAGTATTATGCTGCTTTGATTCCACAGGTGCTCTTTGAAGCTGGGTAAATGAAGAAGGAGTGGCAAAGATCTTTCAGAAGGGAGAGTAACCAAGCAAGGAACCAAGCGCAAGACTAAGGTTGGTGTCCTTAGTTCCCCTCTTATCTACTTCTCATAAAGGAAACCGAAAGTAGTTTTCGTTTGTTTGTTTCTAAGATAGCTACCCATCTTAGTGGGACTAGTAGCTCCGAGTGGACAGTATATTTCCCGATAACAAAATGGTGATTCTGTTGGGGAACGAATAGATTGTTTGCTTGTCTATATTTGTTTGTTTTATAAACTTACAGACGAAGCTTGAAGTCAAGCCAGCTAGCCTTCAAACTACATTTGCTATGCAAGTGCAAAGTAGATCAATGTTGCTTCAATCTATCTCCAGGTTTTTTTATAAACTGAACAATCGATTTGCAAACATTCTAATTGCCTTGGTGGTGGCTCTAGTAACCTCAATAAATCAACCCCTATGATTTATATTTACTGAACATCACTTTCTCGGCCTAAATCCCTGTAATGAGCTGCAAACTGTGACTAAAAACCAAGTTGAAGTCTCATCCTTGGACCATTGCACCTTCTCCTATTGGGAATCTGGATGCATTGCACATCCCGTGTGTAGTAGGTGCACTGCATCGCACTTTCCCTGTGTTACAGGTGCGGTGATCTGACAAGACCTCTTCTGCTTCCAAATTTTGGTTTTTTTTTTCACTTTCCTTAGCTTTATTCAAGAGTTTTGCTGTATGTGATCAGTATACCACTGTGGAAACCCCCTTCCTTTCCATCATTCTACCTCCATTGTGCAAAGAACTATGAATGTTTTTGTGTATTGTGTGCCATTTACAGTTCTCTTTTACAAAGAAGTAGCGTAAAGAAATGGTCGCCTTTTGATTTGGAAGTGTCGCAAGTGTCATTTTCAGTCAAAGAAAAGAATCCTATTGTTCTTGATGGTTGATTATACTGCTACTCTTGTATTTGATTTGAATTAGTGGTTTTTCAAGTGTCAAAAGAAATTTTCAATTCAAAATCGCAAAGTGTCGTCATTACCTTCCTTTCGTATTTTGAAGAAAAATTGTGAGTACTGTCGCTTTGAAAAGATAATTCAGATTTGTACTTAGCATTCTTATTGTCATTCACACATTAAGAAGGATGAAAACAAATACATGCATGTGCATTTTCATTTAGACTGCTTGTTGGTTTGATTTAGGACAGTGCATCTAGTGTGTGCTCTGTGCTCTATGTTGAAAGAATCTCATTTCTCTTTTCTTAGTAGCTAGGATTTTCATTGCAAAAAGAAGATTAAATGATTGTTTATCATCTTAGATTGCATTTTAGGAATTATATATCTACATCACGCGGTGAACCTAAAAGGAAAATTTCTTAAGCAAGATCAAGTGTAAAATAATTTCAATGAACATAAAAACGCTTTAGAACCTAACGCACAACATTTAGAAGTCTAGGCTAGAGACGTACTCCAATGTCGTAAAGCCTGGTAACTATCGCTTTCATTGCTAGTTGGGTGATTCCTCCTCTTTGAGACGACAAGTGCCAGTATGGACTTGTGCTCCCACATACCGTCGAGCATATATTGGGACACCACAATAGGCTATATCCTTTATCCTTAGGAAGCCGTGTCTACCGCCCTATCGATCACAATGCACTGAACACAACATTCAGGAAGATTGGCTGCCGTACCGTAAAAAGTATTCTGCAGTTTTGAGACTGGTTTGGTAATCCCTCTATCTAGATTTCCAGAGTAGTCTCTTTTGTTCCTTTTTAGACTCCTTAGAGGAAAAAGTCCATCTGAGCACTTGTCACTTCAGGCTCATTAAAAATCAAAGGCGACTAGAGTCATCTTTTGTTTTTCCTCGACTCTTAAAAATTGAAAAAACAAGTTGTGTCAAAGCGTCTAAAATTTATTTTAATCGGAATAATATCACTATTCCTGCGTTGGTCTTAGGTTGAGAAAAATGGAGTCCACCAACCAAGGATTTCCCCTTGGAGGAAATCTTAGTCCTTTCTCCTCTTGGGGAGATGTTGGTGCACCTCATATGGCCACATTGTCACTTCTAGTATTGACAATTGGCTTACCAATATGGCTCTTCTCTACCTCTGTCGTTCAAAACACCGTGATTCCTGAACAATCAAGTAAGCAACTAGATGATACTAGAGTTACCCCCCAACCTTCTACTTCATCCGTTTCTCCCTCTCCTCCTTCCTCTTCGCTTGATGAAGCTGGTAAAGCTGAAAATCAGGTAACTAAGAAGGAGAAGAAGGGGAAGGAGAAGAAGGAAAAGAAGAAGAAGGAGCCAAAGGAAAAAAGGGGCAACCGTGCATCGTCTAGCGAAAATCCACACACTGCACCATCCAAGCTTAAATCTCCATGTGTCATTTGCAAAGGAGACCACTGTCATCGAGATTGTCCTTGTATCCCTCAAATCTTAAGGGACTGGTCTCCTCGTTTTCACAATCCGGTGTCATTGACCTCTGATGATCATGTTGAAAGTACACCATCAACTAGTGATAGCAAAGTATTTGGACAGAAAAGGAAATGTAAATTTCCTTGTAAACTGTGTGAAAGCAATCACGTCGTCCACTGTTGTCCCTTCCTAGATGAAGCTAAAAGAGTTTTGGATATCCGTCCTGCTTCACCTTCACTGCTACGACTTCCTCCTGGATACAAGAAACTCTTGCCAAGCACATCACTAGTTCAGAATCCTACTGACACGCCATTGTGGTTGGTCGAAACATCTATCATTGAAGATAAACCCTCTGAATCCACACTAGACAAAATCCAAAAGGTTGAGGCGGCAGTTGACCCGGTCTTGCCTTCAGAAGGTCCATCTTCAGATGATACGATCACTGAAGAGAATGAGAAGGACACCGTTCAAATTATTTTCATAAACACAAACTCCGATGAACATGGGGGCAATCTACCCATTCCTTTACCGTAGGAAGGAAGTTCGTTAGAGTCGTATCCGGCCATCTATTCGGTCCCACCTCCAAGCAACCTAGTCATTTCTTTCGATTGGAATCTACTAGGCAGACCCTGTTTACTGACTAGTGTACAATTCCGAATCATTGTACAAGCTTACAGAATGGTCATTGTCGGTACCATCATAGATGAAGGGGCTTCTGTGAGTATCCTTTCCTTGACTGCTTGGAAAGTGCTTGGTTCACCATTGCTTATGCCTGAGATGAGAAATCTGACAGGCTTTGACAAAGGAACCAGACAACCATTAGGGATCCTTCCCAATGTGCCTATAACATTAAGAAGGGAAATCGTTTATATGAATGTAATGGTAGTCCAAGGGCCTCTAGATTATAATCTACTCCTTGGACGTGACTATATTTATTGCATGAGAGCCATTGTCTCCTCACTCTTTCGAGTAATGTGTTTTCAACATGAAGTCAAAGTGGTCCAGCTCATAGACCAGCTTTCGTTCCCCGACTCACACATAGCTAATAGTCAAATGCCATCCCTAAATGGTCTTTTCATTCAAGGGATGTCTCATCAATCTCCAATCTGTCCACCCGAAAAACGCGAGTAATTCGGGAGGGCATGATTGAAACCCAGGGGGCATGCACCCTAGCCTGTTCCGGCAGGAAAGCTCTAGGCATAGAGTATGTTTCTGTGAAGGATATATGAATAGTCCAATACCCATCTGTATAGGAAGAGGGAATTAGACTGGAATAAGATACCTCCGTTAGAAGGTAGGCCTTTCCCGATAGAACAAATGTTTTGTCTGCAAATTGAAGGGTAACCTAGAAACTCTACTTCGTTATGCCTGGGGGCATGCAAACCTTTTGTGCGCAAGTGAAAAATGACCTCTATAGTTCCACTAACTTCAACTGCTTAAGTTGGGTGAGTGGTCGAATCGAACGTTCACCTTCACAAGGGCCAAATGGCATTGGCAAAGTAAAGGAAAAATTTTCCTACTCGAACTTAGTAGTTAACTAACCCCTAGGATAGTAGTTGGTCATTCCTAGCCTACATGCGAGAGGCAGCATAGCAAAGCTTCAAAAGGTGCAAGCTCCATAAAAAATGGAATCTATCGATGAGATATCCTTATTATACGACTGGCATGACCAGTTTTTATGTGAAGTTCAAGCTCGTTAAAAATTAAACCTAAGCAATGAGCAAATGTTTCCCCAAGAGTTTAAGCTCATTTAACAATGAACCAATCTCTGGTAAATAACCATCGTGAATTCATTATCATCAAATTTTGAGCCTTGGTCATGTTCTCATCATCACCTCCACTCTGTTTTAGCTGATCATATGCCTCCATTTGATTGTTTACCCTTTTTGAGGAACATCTGCAGCGAGTGATTCTGTTAGCCATCCTTGTGACACTGCCATGATTGGAAAATTCAAAACCTTACCTGGAATCAACTTTTACCCAAAATTATCACTCATTCCTCAAAAAACGAGTCTCCTTTAAGCTCTTTTCATCTGACTCATAAAATATGAAAAGATTTCCAAGCAATTGGCCTCTCCAACTCATTAAAGCTACTGGAAGTGCTATCCCTCCTCTAGATCTTAATCTTTCTAGACCTGAGGGATTATTACACAAAAAGATCGAGAGTTTGTCTTGTTCGGCTCATTAAAACTATCGAAAATTCATCCTTTCATATTATTTTATACCTTTTCGAACTTAAGGGATTATATGACGAAAAAGAATTATTGGAGTTTTATTTCCGTCCCTTTTCAGACTCTCTAAAATTAAAAAAGGACCGAGTTATCATTGTCGTTAAACTCATTAAAATCAATAGCGACAAACTTGTCCAAATGGACGAGAACGAGTTTCACTGTCACTAGGCTCGTTAAAACATAGCGACGGGTTCGCTCGAAGGGTGAATTATAGAACAATCATATGTTATCCTCCTCAAGCTTGATAAAATAAAGAGATACTGGTCAGCAATGACTGGGGAAAATTGGGAAGAAAACTTGAAGAAACTTTATTGGTAGCAAGTCACTCTTGAACATGACACTTTCACTCCACGTCTGAGTCGAGTTGGGTTATTCCGTTCACTGGTCATATCGTCATTGGTCCATCGTACAATCCATCTTTAGGGTTAATGCTACCAATCCATTTCAGTGTCGCTGGTATGTTCAAGAGAAGTCGCTCAGAGAATTCACCTGTGTCTCATCCACTGCAATACATTCACACTCCATTCTTTCATGACTGCCACCCTGAACCCTGTATCATCAGATCGTTTTCACCTCCAAAATCATTTGCTCCATTCCGTGTTGTAGATGTGGGATTCATTAACGCCCTCCTACGACGGGTCGCTTCTTGTCGACATCAGCTCATTATCTAAGAAGTCAACCTAGGAACAACCCTTTTAGTACTTTGAAGCTTGCATGCCTCAATGGCAAGTTTCTCACTTCCGGTGACATGTTTACATCAATGGCCTTTGACCAAAATATTTTACGTGGTCTTCAACGCCAATTCCCTTTTTCACACCACGTGAATTGTACTGTCGTACCTTGAGGGTTATCATCATTATCGGTGATTCCTCTCGCACCTATTAACAGCTTACATCATTGGCTGGTAATCAGGTGATGTCTTTCCATGTTCGACTCCAAAACATCTTTCACATGGATTGACTTGTACTCTGAGTGAAGACTGAACGAGTTTGAAGACCCCAGATCTAGTTTCATCCATCCGGGCTGTGATATATTTAGGAATATAAAGACATCAAATGTGCATCATTGCCGAATAGATGATCATCCGAATCAAAGGATGATGACTCTGTCTGAATCATTAGTCTGCTACACAGACGATTGTCTGTCCTATGTACATGAAAATGAATTTATAAAGTTGAGCATGGGAATGCCTGCCTC
>APFE030375080.1:0-30330 GCA_000404065.3 Pinus taeda | reverse complement strand
ACATTTCTTGTATGTTTGATAATATATGCATTTGTGTGGTCAATATATATATGGTCCTATATTGTTTATGATTGTAGATCTCTGTTCTTCGATAGTATTATGTTTCTTTGATTCCACAGGTGCTCTTTGAAGCTGGGCAAATGAAGAAGGAGTGGCAAAGATCTGTCAGAAGTGAGAGGAACCAAGCAAGGAACCAAGTGCAAGACTGAGGTTGGTGTCCTCCATTCCCCTCTTATCTACTTCTCATAAAGGAAAGCTAAAGCAGTTTTGGTTTGTTTATTTCTAAGATAGCTACCCATCTTAGTGGGACTAGCAGCTCCGAGTGGACACTAGATTTCCTGGTAACACCTACATATTGCTAGCTCCATTGTTTGGCATTTCTCCTCAAGTTGTATCATCAGGTTTCTCTTGGTGATTACCTTCTTTACCTCTAGTATGGTGTCAGTTTTGTTAGTTATTCCAAGCTCCTGTTGGGTTGTGTTATATTCTTTCCATGACTAGTTCATGTAGTTAATCGGGGGTCAGAGTGGGGGATGTCACAGGGGGTTTGAGGTGTACCCTTAACCCCACTTTATGGGATTCGGGGCAGCACCCTGGAAAATTTTGGTTTTGGACCCTATGTTAGGTTGGGCGGACCCACTATGGTTTTGTGCATGTTTTTCGCACATGGTTTTGGACGCAATGGTTTTCAATCCATGGTTTTGGACGCGATGGTTTTCGGTCCATGGTATTGGATGCTTCGGCATGTATAATTGTGTATTATAACATTGAAAGGAACATAATGAAAAATCAAGATGGTAGTCCTGGTTTTGGGATCCAGGGGAAAATCTTTGTGTATATGTGTTTTATGTGTTATGCTCTCTCATTGCTTATTTTCTGTGTTTTAGAATTCGTATGCAGGTAATTTTTGTACAGGGTTAAAATCTACATTTGGTATAGGAATTGTTTTGGCTGCAAGGGGACGCCTTTGTTGCTAAGGGGTTTCGCTCGGGCCTGTGGTAGACCCTGTTCAGTGGGAGATCTGCAAGATCGATTATGTTGGTTAAAGAAGATGGCAAGTAGTGGAAAGATAGATATCGAGAAATTTATTGTGGAAACTCAAGATGGAGGATCTGTTGGTGGATAAAGATCAGGGAATCGTGATAGATCCAGGTACTAAAAAAACGGGAGTGTCCGATGAAGAATGGAAGAAGTTGGATCGGAAGACAAAGAGCACAATACGATTGTGTGTCTCAGATTCAGTATTGATAAATGTATCAAGGGAAGCTACGACAAAGGCTTTGTGGGACAAGTTAGGGACTTTGTACCAATCTAAGTCTTTAGTGAATAAACTTTTCCTGTGAAAAAAGCTGTATAACCTGAGGATGAAAGATGGAGACTTGGTGATAGAGAATCTGAATGCATTTAATACTATGGTAATTTAGTTAACATATGTTAATATTAAAATTTCAGATGAAGATAAGTGCATTAGTTTGTTGTGTTCTCTACCAGATTCGTGGGATAGTCTAGTTATTGCAATAGGTAGCAATGCAACTTCCTTGCAATTTGATGAAATAGTCTCATCCTTGTTGACTGAGGAGATGAGATGAAAAAATATGGAGAGCTAGAATGATGATGCCTTGTATGTATGAGGATGGTCCCAGAATAGAAAGAAAAATAAGTCATAGAGTGGGAGATCGAAATCTAGAGGGAGATCTAAATCTCCAGGAAAACCTGTAAAGGTGGTGTGCTGGAAATGTGGAAAAGAAGGGCACTACAAAAGGGACTGTAAATCTAAAGCTCTTGACAAAGGCAAGCAATCTGATGATGCTCCTTCTACAGAGGCGAAAACTACCTCAAAAGTTGAAGTTGCAAGGTGGAAGGGTTAGAACACTTCAAGGTGTTCTACATATTCCTGCATTGGCTAGAAATCTGATTTCTGTAAGCAAGCTGGATGATTTAGGTGTAAAAAGAGTGTTCAAGAAGGATACCTGCAAAATGGTTAGGGGAGCACTGGTATTGATGCAGGGAGTTCAAGTTGGAACTCTGTATAAGCTGCAAGGTAGCACTGCTATTGATGGGTGCAATAGTTCTATGGTTCTTGAAAGTGGAGCAGAAAATCTAATGGTCTCTCGAGAGAAGACCATGTTGTGGCATCAAAGGCTTGGACATATTGGAGAGAAAGGCCTTCAAATACTTCATGGTAAAGGTATGGTAGAAGGTATGAGTAATATCTCTCTATATTTTCATTTCTGTGAAAATTGTGTATATGGGTAGCAAAATCAGGTGAGTTTCCCCTCTGGTGGTAAGAGGGCGAAACAAATAATAAAGCTTGTGCACAGTGATGTGTTTGGACCTGTGAAGGTTCCACCACTAGGTAAGTCTGTGTACTATGTATCATTTATGAATGAATTCTCAAGGAATGCATGGATATATTTCCTTAAGAAGAAATCTGAAGTCTTTGACAGGTTTAAAGAATTTAAGGCTCTGGTGGAAAACCAGACAGAGAAGAAGATGAAGGTGTTGAGGACAGATAATGGTGGAGAGTTTTGCAGCAAGGAATTTCAAGAATTATGTAAGAAGTGTGGTATATCATGGTAGAAGACTACTCCATGTACACCTCAGCAAAATGGAGTTGCAAAAAGAATGAACAAGACATTGATGGAAAGGGCAAGAAGCATGCTTAGTGGTGCCAGGTTAGGACAAGAATTCTGGGCAGAGGCGGTGGATACTACATGTTACTTGGTCAAAAATTCACCTTCATAAGAATTGGAGGTGTTATCACTCAGAATTTTCTCAAGGTTAAAGAAATAAATTTCCGAGGTAACCACAAACCAATTTTTGGGTACAGAATCTAGCCAATTTGTACTTAGAGATGGCTCTCTCTTTAAGATTTAGCTTTGTTTTATAAGGTTTTAGGCTAGTTATTAGAGATTTGGGATTTTGATTGAGTTTGTTGGTGCAATTCAATAGCATAGGGGTATCACTGAGTACTTCAGGCCATTGGGCTAATGGAGTCAAAAGAAGATGGCTCAACTAGATTTGGTTTCTTAACAAAGGATGGTTTCACAGGGCAAGATAGCTAAATAGGGAGCAAATAGAGACTTGAAAATATGGGATGGGCTTAAAAGGGATGAAAGACAATTGAGAATCCTTCAACATGTTTTAAGAGAAGAGAACTTGAATGATCACTGATAAAGAGCAATTAAGAATTCTTTACTAATTGATCAAGATGAGTAAACTAGGAAACAAGAGCAATTAAGAATTCACTATTTATGCTAGTTTAGAAGAAAACATTGAGAATAAAAATGATTGAAGACAGATTGCAATTGAGCACTTTTTGAATTATTCTTTTTCATTTTAATATTCAAACATAAAAGATAATTGATATAATAAACAAGAAAACAATACCACTTGAGATATTAAATACTTATTTGTCTGGTGTTTGACTTATGAATCTTGTGAAAAGTCCTTTGCATTAATTCTTCATCCAGCCAGCCATGCAAAATTTGTCCAACAACACTTTATTCCAAAATAATCAGTTTTATAGAAATGTCTGAAATCCACCTAAAACACTTCAATTGAAGAAGTATTTATACTAATTCTAAACTGAAATATCTTGAAAAATTATCAAGATTGGTTTACAAATATCTCAAACTATTTTACAATAATAGAACTTAAATAAAAGACATTAAAAAATAATGAATCTATTTGGCACTATTTCTATGGATTTATGGTGACAAAGAAGAGAAATTCGAATTTGATAACAACTCTTAGTTGATGATGAGGCATCCCAGTCACTAATTGCATCCTTCCTTTGTGCATTCTGCCCCAGAAATTATGCAAACTTAAGGTCAAATTATATGCTTATATATCTCAATTTGTAATAGATATGTAATAAGTGAAAGATATTTTTGTAGATAAGAATGTTTTTGAGATAAACCTCTCTCAGGTTCCCAAAATTTAGCTCCATCTGTTCACAATATTCTTTGTAAAAAGATGTCAAAAACAGGACTTTGCACAAACTCAAAAATACGCTATGAAGACATGCACTTATCTCCATTTTGGTAATACCAGTGTAAAAAGTGAGATAGGTTTTTGTACACTAGCCTATTAGGAAAAGAAACCTCCTCCAGTTTCACGAAATACTTCTTGGATTGGCCACAATTGTTTATGTAAAACTATGACTTAAACAGGAAATTTTTTAAGAATGTACCATTTCTACTATGATTTCATCTTTTAACCTTAAATTCCTTTCAACTATTTTTCACTTTTACTTTGGATAAAATTCATTGTAACTGGTGAAAGTGTTTTCATCTTTGTTTAACCCTTAATTCCTTCATGTTTATTTTTACTATTTACTGTTTACTTTTTACTTTTACCACTCTGTTTTTTCATCTGTCTTTACTTTGACATGAATTTGTATGCTATGCTTTGTAATTGTCTTCTTTGCTGTTTATCTTCATGGTAGCTGATTTACTTGACTTGGTCTTCAATCTGATACTCTTTAACCCCGATACACTTTGACTATTCTTTACTGTGTCCTTTTACCTTCACTGTATATTTTATATTTTTACTGTCAATTTCAACAGTAAATCCTTTTATTTCCATGTTTCCTCTACTTGTCTTTTAGCTGTGTTTTGTTTTCTATCTCTCTTTGAATATACTTGATAATAATCTTGGAGTAAACAGGTCATATGACTAGTATTAAGACTGTTTATCCAAGGCTGTGGTCTTCTGATCACCTGTAAAACAAAACAATTTGTTAAGAAAGCATCGGTTTGCAAGGGAGGTCGAAAGGGTTTCATTTGAGCTTGAAAGGTCTGTGGAGTGAGTCCAGAATGCTTTTCGGGAGGTAAACCATTCTTGAATCGGTTAACAGAGGCTTCCGGTGGCATAGATGGGTTACATAGGGTTTTACTGCACAATCAGGTAAAAATGAGCAAAACTAGGGTTTTTGTGTTTAAACGGGTAAATGGTTGATATTGGCGGGTTAACGACAGCGGGGAACAACATGATGTTTTATTGTTTAGCTAGAAGGTGGTAAGTAGTTTATATCGCACTACTTATGGGGAGGGGCAGTATTTAGCCTTGGGCCAGCAATTCCATATAACGGTTGAGGCGTGGCAGGGGTACTACACATGAAATAACTTTGTGATCACACGCTAACGTGCGGTCACAAAGGGTTGTGCGATATGTATAATAGCTGTTAGATCTCAGGGGCTCGATCAGATTATTATCAGGGTTATGAAGTGGCGGAGGTTTATGTAGGCGGGCCCGATATAATTAAATATTATATAATCATATTGGGAGCGGCGGGATTGGTTGGTGAGGCTATTAATTAACCATGAGGGTTAATTAATCCCATTTTTAATGTAGCAGGGGGTCAGGGTTGTTAATTAGTTACTGATTAATTAATTAATCCCTATTTAACATGTGTTATGGTTATATGTTAACCAGAGCAGGATATATAGTTTTTTGGGATTTTTTTTACATAATTAGAATAATACGGGAATGGGTAAGTTTGTATAAGGGAATTACTTAATAATATAAATTAGTAGTTAATATGACATTGAATGGAAAAAGCGCTAAGTCTAAAATATTTTCTTGTGTATATTTAAACTTAGGCTAGGTGAAATATGAGGGTTTCTATGGAAAATATTTTAATTTCCCTAAGTAAAATAGGATTTTTCTTAGGAAAAGATTTATCAAGGGAATGAATGATTTATGAAGGGGGATGAATATTGATGAAGGGGTTTTAAGTACTTCGGAATTATAAATTATTGGGCCAAAGCTCCAGTCCCTCCAAAAGTAAAAGAAATGCTCTGAGCCCCTCTAACTTTGTAGGTGTCTTTAGTACTTAGGGGAAATTAGTGAAACTTTTAGGGGAAATGAGTAGGGAGGTTAATTATTTTTTACTTTGAGTGTTGATGGGATGTATCCAATGCGAATTGTGCTTTGTCCAAGTGATGAAAACAAAAGATTTAAGTATTTAAACTTAATCATTCACCACACATTTATTCTGCAACCATCATCTACTTACCCTACGTACTTTATCCTAGCATTTTTACTTCTTTATTAGGGTGCACTTAGACTGGCAAACCCTTTTCAACTCTTTTTTTCTTTTACATAGTGATATCGATCTAAATCTAACCTTATTACATCCAAGGGCTCAAATTGAAATGTTGAGCTCCTTTTATTTACTCTACCTATCTACTTATCTTCCAATATTAAACTGTTTGGTCGGATCTTTATTCTCTATTTCTACAACTTGAAATTGAAATATGAACTAGTCAAGCTTAAACTATTTGACTATTCATGAATTGTTGCATAGGTGACAAGCTACACACAATTTTTTATTATACAAAATTAAAAAAGTAGTGCCATTTAGACTTGCACACTCTCCTGGTCTTTATTTTTGTTGGGGTTCATTTTCTTTCATTTTTTGACTTTTTCTCTATTCTTTTTACCCTTTTATTCTTTTTCTAGGGCATACCCTCTTTGCACTTTTTAATTTTATGATTTTTTACAAATATGAAAAACATTTGTAGAAGAAAAGGTATGTACATATTTCAGAACTAAACCAAGTCAATCATGATATATGGGACCTATTGGTATAGGAACCTAACAGGAGGATAAGAATCCACAAGAGGTATGGACTGGTAAGAAACCCTCTCTTTCACATCTAAGGGTATTTGGATGTGATGCATATGTACATGTTCCAAAGGAGAAAATAACTAAGTTGAATAGTAAATCTGAAAAGTGCATCTTTATTGGGTATAAGGATGGTTTAAAGGGTTATAGGCTTTGGAACCCAGTAACAGGGAAGGTTCTGTACAACCGAGATGTGGTGTTTAGAGAGGTGAAAGATGTTATTAAACATGAAGTCCAACCAAAAGAACCTGAGAAGATAGAGTTTGAGCTATAGGAGGAAGAATCAGACTCTACAACAGAGGAGGAATCAGAATATGAAGAGCCACAAACTCCGGTTGTGAGAAGATTAGTTCAAGAAAGAAGGCAGCCAGAAAGGTATAGTCCATTTGCTTTCTGTTAAAATTTTGTTTTGTCTATTACTGATGATGATCCTAGAACTATGAAGGAAGCAATGGATTCAAAGGATGGAAAACTCTGGAAAGAGGCCATGGTTGGTGAAATGGCATCTTTGCACAAAAATGAGGCTTGGGATTTGGTGGAGTTTCCGACTGTAAGGAAACCCATTGGCAGCAAATGGGTGTTAAAAAAGAAGACAAATGCAGAAGGAAAAGTGGAGAAATACAAAGCTTGGTTGGTAGGAAAATGTTATTCCCAGGTGCTGGGAAATGATTTTAGTGATATTTTTTCTCCTGTTTCCAAGGTAAATTCTATTAGATTACTTTTATCTGTTGTTGTTGCTTTTGATTTTGAGGTAGAGCAAATGGATGTAAAGACAACATTTCTTCACGGGGATCTGGAAGAAGAAATCTACATGAAGCAACCTAAAGGATTTGCGGTGAAGGGTAAGAAAGAACTGGTATGCAAGTTAAATAAGTCTTTGTATGGGTTAAAAAGGTCACCAAGGATGTTGTATCAGAAATTTGATACATTTATATGGGGACATGGCTTCACCAGAAGCAAAGTAGATCACTGTGTGTATTTTAAATTAATTGGTGATCGTGTTATTTATCTGGTCTTGTATGTGGATGATATGTTGCTGGTTGGAAATGACAAAGAAATTATCCAGGATTTGAAGACCCAATTGTCCTCCAAATTCAACATGAAAGATCTTGGTGTTGTAAACTATATTTTGGGCATGGAAATTCAAAGAGATCGAGCAAAGAGGAAGCTCTGGTTAAACCAGAGGAAGAATGTCAAGACAATATTGCAGAGGTTTAACATGCAGGATAGTAAATCAGTGAAGGTTCCTATTCCTGTAGGTGTGAGGTTGTCTACTGAAAAGTATCCCAAGACACAAGAAGAGGAAGAAGACATGTCCCGTGTTCCATATGTAAGTGCAGTCGGTAGCCTAATGTATGCAAAGGTCTGTACTAGACCAGACATTGCACATGCAGTGGGAGTGTTGAGCAAGTTTATCTCAAAACCAGGAAAGGAGCATTGGACAACAGTGAAGCGGGTTTTCAGGTATTTGTGTGGCACTAGTGATTATGGTTTGTGCTACCAAGGAAGACCAAGATTGGACAGAGTGTTGGATATTTGTGGCTTTGTTGATGTAGACTGGGCTAGAGATATGGATCAGAGAAGATCTACAAGTGGGTATGTATTTAACCTATTTGGAAGTAAAGTCCGTTGGATGAGTAAGAAACAACTATAGTGGCACTATCAACTACAAAGGCAGAATACATGGCAGCCACTCATGCAAGCAAGGAAGCATTTTGGTTGCAGAGAATGTGTTTAAGTATGGGGTTAGTACAAGAAGCTATAAGGAGAGACTGTGACAGCCAAAGTGCAATTTTCTTGGCAAGGAACCCTGCATATCATTCAAAGACAAAGCACATTGATGTTCAGTATCACTTTGTGAGGGATATGATAGAAGACAAAAAAGGTGTTGTTGGTAAAGGTGGACACTTTGAAGAATATTGTAGATGCATTGACAAAATCTATGAGCTCTGAGAATTTCTCTTGGTGTAGAGAAACAATGGGCATTGCAGGGCTGGATAAATGACTAATCTCTCTTGTGGCCCCTTGTGGAAAGAAAACAACAAGTGGGAGAATGTTGGGTTGTGTTATATTCTTTCCATGACTAGCCCACATAGTTAACTGGGGGTCAAAAGGGGGGAGGTCACAAGGGGTTTGAGGTGTACCCATAATCCCACTTTATGGGGTCCGGGGCAGCGCCCCAGAAAATTTTGGTTTTGGACCCTATCTTAGGTTGGGAAGACCCACCTATGGTTTTGTGCATGTTTTTCGCACATGGTTTTGGACGCTATGGTTTTCGATCCATGGTATTGGATGCTTTGGCATGTATAAATATGTATTATAACATTGAAAGGAACATAATGAAAAATCAAGCAGGTAGTCCCGATTTTGGGATCCAGGGTAAAATCTTTGTGTATATGTGTTTTATGTGTTATGCTCTCGCATTGTTTATTTTTTGTGTTTTAGAATTCGTATGAAGGTAATTTCGGTACGGGATTAAAATATACAACTCCTGCAATTCATACTTTCTCTTTGAGTTAAGGAACTAGATTATTCTTGAGGCTTCTTCTGGCTTATTCCCAAATTCGGCTCTTACCCTTTGAATTTCCTCACCAACCTCTTTGACCAAATCATTCTGCTCAAATATCACCTGTATAGATGGTCAAATATCATTGACTTAGTAAATGATATTGGCCCATAAAAGTTTTTTTCTTAGGCTAGTGGCTCTTTCAATGTCAATTCTTTCTCTAACTTTTGTATCCTTTCATTCAATCTGTTTGACTTCTGTGTCTCATTCTTATGCATGATTTGAGCCAGTTTCTTTTCATCCTCTAGACTTTTTATTTGTTCTTCAAGTCTATTTATTTCATTTGTTTGGATGGACATATCTTCCATGGCTTTGATCAGTTTACTTGCTTCATCACTAGGATGAGTTATTGTTGTTGTTGAACTTATTTCTAATATAGTTGTTGATGCAGTGGGAAGTGTTGTAGCTACTGGAGCTGTTGTGGCCACTGAAGCTGCCAAAGTAGAAGGAACTATTGTAGTAACTGTAGGAATAGCAGTGGAAATACTTACTTCCATGCTATCCTATTTCTCCTACACTCACTTATCCATCTCATTCTCCATTTCTTTTAATTGAGCATTTAATTGAAGAATGAGGTCCATCATCTCATGTTTTTGGCTTTGATTCTCCAAAACTTCCTTGGTCTTTGGATGTTAAGAAGGAGGCAATTTTATCCACTTCTTCAATGCAAAAATGTCTTCATTCTTCTTTTTTATGAGCTTTTCTGCTGCCTTGATGTCATTTGGATTATATCCAAATGCAATAACTAATTCTTCTAGTGATTTAATTCTGTTATCCTTTGCTTGTGAGGATGCCTTCTCTATTTTAAACTGTGTTGTGATATTCTTTATAGAATTTTGAAGTTTTTGTACAATCATATATTTGTTGGTCATTGTTGAGTATATCATTTCTCCTGCTTGCTTATGAAACTCAATTTGATCTATAGGATGAACATTCTTGGCCAAAACTTCAAATTCTATCTTTTTGTAATATGCTGATGACCTAGGATGTTGTACTATGGGCTGCAAAAAGATCATCTGCATCTTCCCTATTTTAAGGTCAAAAGATGAAAGTAACCTATTCTGATCACTGGGAGTCTGTTTGAAATACTGGGCATAGGTTTCATCTTTCAATGCTTCATTTCTCAACTTGATTTCCTTATACTTCTCCATTATATCTTTCGTTATATCTTTTTCTTCATCCACTGGTTTTCTAGATGAGGAGACTTCAATACTAAGCTGCTTTTGAATAATATGAGTATTAGAGGTTGAAGGTTGATGAGTTTCCTCTGAAACTCTTAGAGTTGTATTCTCTTTGACCACTATGTCAGTATCAATGATTTCAACTATCTCAACTGTCTCTTCTTACTCATTTACAAGATTTATCTTGGGCTTCTTCCTATACATAATTTCAAATCTGTCATTTGTTGTATCTATGTTTGAGCAAGGACCTTCTTCCCTAGTCCTTTTTTCATCTATGTCCTGTAGGGTTGGAGTATGTAAAATGAAACTAGTATCCATTTGTTTCTCCATATCTATTAAGGTGTTTTCCAACCACTCTGACTGGTTGGCATATTTTTCAATCTCTGGCCTGGAATCATGCGTAAAAGGGCTCAATTTAAACTTGAGTCTCAGTTTGTTTATGACTCCTAAAGGATCATATTTCCATTTGAAACTATTGGTAAACTTCATTTCCTGTAAACATTTTTCTGCTTCTTCTCCAGATTCCCTAATATTGCAGATAAAAGGACCAAGCTAGTTTTTTATTTTGAATTGGGTTTTCTTCCTGGCTGATATAAAATTCACATCATTTGAATTTATGATCTGCCTGATATACTCTAATGCAAATATCCTCATGGGGAGATATTTGGGTAGCTTATAGGGAGTGAGCTAGCAACTATACACCCTTACTTCAGTGTGGTTCTGGTATAAATACTAGTCCCCTATTCTACTGTGTTTGGACAACTATAAAAATTTCTTTATCACATCATTAATCTTGGGTTGATTGCTACTGATTAGCATGTTAACCACTGGGTGAACAAATAAATCAATGAACTCCTTGTAGCTGAAAATAGTGGAATATTTTTGGATTAAGGGTGTCCAAAAGATAATAGATCTAGGATTGCCCTTAGTGTCCAGCTTTTGGATGTTAACTAGGAACCTGCCTTATTGGAAATGTAGGAACATATGGAACAATATTGAAGAGTATTTGAATACTCATTCATTTGGAAATATAATCAATTGATCATGGATTATGTCTGCTAAGAACTGGGCAAAATTGAAAACTGTTGCTGGAGGCTAAGAAAGCAAGTATAGGCTCATATAAATGATCATCAGTGGTATATCATAGAATACAAGACATCATGGTTACAATATATCTAGCCCTCTTAGAGAAAATGGTGGCAAATTATGGAGGACTGTCTGTAGGAATATGAGCCTCTTCTAAGATGAAAGTCTGAAAAATTTGAGATCTCTTGGGAAGGTCCAGCTTTAAGTACAATTCAAGTAGGTTTTCAATAGAAAATCGGGTTTCATTTGGCTTTTGTTGGATCTGCAACATTTGATTTATTGACTCTGTAGTGATTGTGAACAAGATTTGCTAGTTAGGAGAGACTACGACTCTTTGACTTGGGATATAGCGAAGTTGGAATAGGTGGATGATTTCAAGGAACTGGTATACCTGTGGGAACAAGTATTTGGGTAAATTTGATTCCCATAGATGAATTTCATCATTTTGGTTTAGGAATTCGTCTTTACTCCAACATTGGAGTTTCAATAGATGGCTAGGGGAGGCTGTGTCTTTGATTTGGAAATCTCTATCGGCCAATGGGAGGTGGTCAATATCCAGGTGAGAGGTTTTGCATTCAGAATGTTCTGGGAAGCCATATATTTGTTTACTTTATTGAATTAATCATTATCTGGCTTAAGGAGTAATATTAGGACCTCTAGAATAGTGTGAGAGGTGAATACAGTCTGCAAAAAAGGGTTTTTGGATGCACAATGGCTTTCTTTAGTTTGGCAAGGCTTTTAATTAGTTCAATTGATTAGCCTTTTATAAATATTGTGTAGAGCTTAAGTAGAGGGCCTTTCTGGTACTTTCAGGAATACCTGGAAAAACAAAGATTTGGTATGCAGACAGGTTCTTTGTGGGCAGCAGAGGCTTTCTAAGCCTTGAATGGTCTTTATGCTACTTCAAATCAGAGTCTACAACATCTTCTAGTCATAAATCGAGTTAAAACAATTCAACATAGTTTCTAGAGTTTAGAATTGGTCGACAAAGGTCCTTGGCAATGGAATAATAGTGAAAAGAATGGAAAGAGTGACTTTTTGGTTTTTAACCAATAATGGTTAACCTTTGGGCACAGTGTTAATGTTTGAATAATTAGCAGTTTCCTGTTACGCAGGTTATGTCTTATCATACCGATTTTGAGTGTAGAGTGGTATTTTTTAAGAGGACGCGATATAACGTGGGGCTTCCATGTAGCAAAAAGGCGATCAAGAAAAACTGTGAATCTCGCGTGCTTTTGAGATATTAAAGATTAGATTTTAGAGCACACAAAATGGGATGTGAGCCGTTGGATCTGGAGGTGGGTGATTAGAGGGTTATAGCGTGGCGGAGTTGTGAGGAATGAGTCAAGGTGTGGGGTCAGATTTGTTTAAAATGTAACGGGAAGTAATATATGTGATGGGTATTAAAATAAAGTGGGGACCATGGGTTATACGCCAGAGGGTTATAATATAGTGGAAAGATTAAATATATAAAAACTATAGGTTAGAATAATATAAAGGGTTTGGGGAATATAGAGCAGGTGTTTAAAAACACATTTGGGATGAGTTAAAATGGTATCTGGGGGGGTTCCAATGGGGCCCAATACATGTAACATTTTAAACTTAGGATAAGGGGGTTTTAGTGGGTTTACAAGGGAAAATGAGATGAAATCAGGGGAAAGGTAAAATGAAGGGGTAAGGATATTTTTACAAGGGGAAATGAAGAGGGAAGGATCCTTTGGAATCAAGAAGGGGAAAAATATTAGGGAATGAAAAATAATGAAGGGGTAATGAAGAGAAATTATAATTCAGACATGTAAGGTGTTTAGTGAAATGAGAGGAAATTAGTGAATGAGATTTGGTATTTAGGCCTAAAATTATATAGAAATTTTTAGGGTAAATACCCAAAGTAATATACAACTTTTGTGAATATCCTCTTTCTTTGATAATTCATCCTGTACATGAAACATAGCATTAAGTGTGATGAAGGTGCATTTGAGCTAGAAACCTTATGCATTCAAAAACCTATTTTACCTACCCTTTATTTACCCTAGCATTTTCTCTTCATTCATTGGGTGCATTTGAGCTTGCTTACCCTTTATTTCTTTTTCTTTGATAAAAAAACTATCTAATTCTAATCCTATAACTTCCAATGGCATAGATTAAATTGATGAGCTCATTATTATTCTCTACCTAACTACTGATCTGCAAAGATTAAACAGTTTGGCTAGATCTTTCTTCTCTATCTATTAGCATGAAATTTAAAGCATAAATGAATAAATATTAAACTATTTGACCATCATGGATTGTGGAATTTTTGACAAGCTACACACAATCTTATTTTTGCAAGGTAAAGTAAAAAGTAGTGGCATTTGAATTTGCATTACTTTCTAAATCTATTTTTTTATCTCTTTTTGGTGGGGTTCATATTTTATTTTCTTTTTTGATCCTTTTCTTTTAGTCCTTTGATTTTTCTTTTAGGACTTACCCTCTTACATTTTATTTTTAATATAGGAAAACATTTTGCAGAAAGAAAAAGTATGTACAATATTACAAGACATAATCATAGTCAATTCAAAAATTATGAATCCTATTATTATAGGACCCTAACAATGCCTCCACATGGGGATGACATTTCATGGTGAAATGTCAAGAACTTTAAGATCAATAGCCTTTGAAACTTTTATTGTGCCTTCCTTGTAACTGCTTTTCTATTATCTACTTTATTCATACATATGATGGTACACCTTTTAAATCTTAGGGCCCTAATATCCTCCTAGCACTCCCCCAGCACCTTGATCCGAAGGCCGAGTTTATGTCCTAATATGCAACCGTTCTTTCCATCATTAACTCGTAGCTACGACAATTGTGCTCATCGTGACTTACTGATTTACAGAAGTTGCAAAAGAGCTATTGTGGTGTATGTACAAATTTCTGCAACAAGTGAAAATTATTTGTCACATGTTTTCTAGCTACTGGACAGATATCACACCACAACGTGGGCTCTTTACTTAGTCCTACTTGATTTTTCGACCTTAAAGGCATTTTCCCCCCTCCTACAACATAACTTTCGAAGATAGGGAAATGATCCTAATCATTCCCTTGACTCTTACATTTAAAACACCAAACTTCTTCGACGCACCTCAGGCTGAGCCACTCTATCTTTCTTCAGACTTTGGAACTCTAGGAAAATATTATGAAACTACACGTGAATCTGCTGAACTCCCAAAGCAATAGCTTGAGTTGGTGTTATGCAATCTCTAGGGATTTTACCTGTGTCCCAATATTTTGTTGTGATAAAGCAACCCTTAGATGAGGCAAGAGCGAAGCCGCAAACCATTCGCGGTGCTGACCATCTGTAAGATTCATGTTAGCTTCACAAATCTTACATTTCATTCTTTGATCCAGCTCCTAGGGTGTCTCGCCAAGTTTCATCATGCTTTCCTTGAATCTAATGATTGATTGCACTTCAGACTTGGGCCTACTGAATTCCCTATTCATTGCAGTTTAAATGTCTACCAACGCAACTATCAAGTTATCAATACAATACTTAATGTACCATGTTAGCACGCGCTCCTGTAAAAAAGTAACCAATGTCACTTCCTTCATCTGATCATCTGTACTGTTCTGAGCTTGCCACATGGCCTTCACAACGAACCAAAACTAGTCTGGGTCCTCATTTCCCAAGCCCTTGAAAATGGGCAACTTCACTATATTCTCTATATTGAATGATGGTGGAGGTAGTGACGATGTGGACGAAGGTGTATATGGTGGAGGTGAAGATGGAGGTGGTGTGGGCGGGTGAG
This sequence comes from Pinus taeda, assembly GCA_000404065.3. NCBI lineage: Eukaryota > Viridiplantae > Streptophyta > Pinopsida > Pinales > Pinaceae > Pinus > Pinus taeda. The sequence continues at coordinate 15,079 of APFE030375080.1, read as the reverse complement.
GTATTCACGGAACCCTTACCTGATTAACAGGACAATGCTTTGTGGAGAAGCCTGTGTTGCTTCTTCGTCGTCACTCAAAGGAGGTTCAATCAGCAAGCTATATTCTAGACCTATTCTCCTTCTATCCCTAAAGAAATTTCCACTTTGCATAGCTCCAAACATCAAGGTAGTTTCATAACCATCTTTTCACACAAGAGCATTTTAATTCAAGTATTCAAAGACCTTAAATACTTACCTCGTGGTCCCTTGAAGAAGCGTTGCTCTACTTCGCTATAGTTGACCGAGGTATTGACCACAAAATCTGTCACAAATCTTCTGATGGCACGATCAAGCCAGTTATTAACAGCGCGAGCGATCTTATCTTCAAAAGCTTCCAATCTCTACACTAACTCCAGGGTCCACACTATTGGACCGTCAAGCCTCCACCTTCCCTAGCCATCTGCCAATTTATCGATCCACTCATATAGCTCGATCGAGAAGGAACATAAGAAAATTTCATGTATCTCTGTGTACAGATACCTATCCAACCACTTTTCTTTAATCAATCATGAATTTCTGTTTTCTTGTGCCACGAATTCGTGGATCTTTCTATCCAACCAGTCTTCAACTTCTTTCTTTGTTTGATTCCAGTGATGTGACATCACACATATCTTTATGCAAATCTCAGTGCTGGAAACAAAACCATTTGTTGGCTTAGTGAGTCCTAACCTAGATTCAGAGTTAATATTTCCAAAAAAATCCCTACACTACTGGCCCTTTCGGCATTAACCTGCAAAGCACAATTGAAGTCTCACCCTAAGTAGTATGGGTGGATGCTGGAACCAAGTTTCCGCACCCAGAGATGAGCATGATATCACTTTATACCCTTAACCATCATTGCACAGGTCAATAAGCCTTTAAGTCTTATCAATATAGCTTCCTCTTACCAGCCTCTAGACCTTCGCGAAGATCTATGACTGTCTTTCGCAGACCCTAAACAAGTGAATCAACCGCTTACATGCTTTTGTAATTACTCTTAGCTTTGTATTTACCCAGATCGGCCTAGGTATCAGATATATTTAACATGCATTAAGATATTCTTCACGTAAACATATATTAGTAGTTGTATTCATATAACAATGTAAACCATATAGAATCACACGTCAATACAGTATTAAATCATAAACCCATCATTTATCATAACATAAATGCAATCATTCGTAACAGAAGTAAATGGAAAAAACACAGATATTTCCCGAATAATATCTTTATTAATGCTTATGTTCTTCTTATAGACTCAAGACTACCCTGCACATTCAGCTGCAAGAGTCTGCGCACTCAGCTGCGGACTTTAATTTAGGCCTCTGCGCACACAACTGCATAGCCTCTCTTCTACTCTAAGACTCTTCGCTCTTCCCTTATAATGACCCATTACATTCATTGATCTCCTCATTATTATCATTCCTTAGACTCTCTAAGACTCTCCTTTTTATACAATCTCATGGTCCACGGACCATGGATAGATCTAGTAAAGCCGACACAACTTACATAAAAGAAGGGAAAATCTCTTTATGACACTTACTCTCTATGGCTCTGAAACCACAACTAGCAGACACTTTACAATTTACATAACAAAAACTTGGTCTTTTTGCCACAAAACTTGGGATTTTGCCCCAAAATTGACCGCAGGGGACCCTGTCCCAACACCAAGGAATCATAATTCTATTGGACAAGTAGTTTCCAAGAGGCCCTGGATATATTAGAAGAAAAATTGACTACTGCACCCATACCTAGGTGTCCCAATTGGGATCTATGTTTCCATATCCATATTGATGCCTCAAACAAATATGTGGGGGCATCCTTGGGAAAAATAGATGATAATTTACCCTATGTCATTTATTTCATTCGTAAAAATCCATCTAAGGCTGAATTGAACTACACTTTCACTGAAAAAGAGATCTTAACTTGTGTACACTCCTTAAACAAATTTAGGCACTACATCACTGGATACGAAACATTTTGCACACTGATCATGAAAATATTAAATATTTAATGAATAACTCTGATGTGAATGCTACAATCATTAGGTGGTTTTTATGTTACAACATTTTAATTTGACTATCATGGACAAGCCAGGAAAAGAAAATGTAGTTGCATATTTTTTGTCTAAACTTACTTTGCCTGCAGATGGTGAAGGGATGGTTGATGACCAGCTTCCAGATGAGCACCTATTTTCTATCTCAGCGATCTTTCTCTCATTTTCTGACATAACCAACTACCTAGTTACTGGGATATTCCCTACAAATCTATCATCCAGGAGAAGAATAAAATTATAATGAAAAGTTCCCATTTCTCTTGGATTAGGGGCAATCTTTTCAAGTTGGGACTAGATTATATTTTAAGGAGATGTGTAAGGAAGAGGAATTATTTCAAATCCCCTCAAAAATCCATGATGGGACCTGTGGGGATCATTTTGTTTCCAAGAGAACAAATTTCAAGGCTTTACAAGCTAGCTACTATGGGCCCACCCTCCACTAAGATGCAAGAAGGTATATCAATAGATGTGATCACTACCAGAGGATGGGAAAATCCACACCCATGGATGAAATTCCTCTACAACCTCAAGTGGCCTTAGAGACATTTGAAAAGTGGGGCATGGATTTCATTAGGCCAATTGATCCACCATCAAGGCAAAAACATTATATCATTGTGTGCATTGATTACTTGAAAAAGTGGGCTAAGAAAAGGGCTGTCAAAGCAACAGCAGAGGAGAAAGTGGTTAATTTCTTAAAGGAAAATATTTTCTACAAATATGGGTACCCAAGGGAGGTAGTCCCTGATTAGGGGGCTCAATTCACATCACATCTGATTGAGAATCTCCTAAGGAAACATCATATCAAACACAAAATATATAGTCCCTATCACCCTCAGGCAAATGGGCAAGTAGAGGTTACAAATAGGGCATTAGAGAGCATCCTCACCAAGGTTGTGAGCAGTAGCAAGAGAGATTGGGAAGACAGATTAGTGGAGGCCACTTGGGCCTATAACACCACTTGGAAGACAAATACTGGGTTCAGTCCATATGATATAGTTTATGGGAAGAAAGCTTTGCTTTCTATTGAGTTTGAGTATAATAATTTTAGAATGACAACCCAATTGGACTTAGATGTCACCAAAGCACAACAAGAGAGGTTGTTCCAATTGAATGTCTTGGATGAGTTCAGAATGCAGGCCCTCCTCAACACTGAAGTTAAACAATTGAAAAGAAAGGTTTGGCATGATAAGCATATCAAGGAAAAAGTTTTTCAAGAAGGGGATTGGGCATTATTATATGATTTTAGGTTCAAATATTTTAAAGGAAAACTAATGACAAGATGGTTATGCCCATACCTAATAGAAAAATGTCATGAAAATAGAGCTATTCAAGTCAACACCATTGATGAGGAAGGGATCCCCTTTCTTTTCAATGGTTACAAGATGAAGTTATATATGAAACCTATGTCTAAGGCATAATTCATCAGTATAATCAACATAGAAATTAATGTTATTAAGAGTATCATAGCTCCCATTCCACAACACTCTTAGATATTTTTGTTGGAAAGAAAGAAAAAAGAGAAAAAAAAAAGGAAAAAGGCATGGATGAAAACCTCTATGAGGCATCTGAGGCCAACTCTTTTGTTGAAAACCTCTCTGAGGTAGCCCAGGAGATTTTGTTTGATAAATATCCCTAGGTGAAAACCTCTCTCAAGGAACTTAGGGAAGGCATACAGGTTGAAACCCTCCTCTAAGGTAGCCTGTGTGTCTCAAGAAAAAAAGAAAAAAGTAAGAAAATACACATAAGGAATTTTTTTTACCATGTATGTTGACCTTTTTGTCATTTTGCAAGATTATATACAATAACAGATTCCATGGCTACATGGCCAAAATTCTCAAGATTTCCTTCATTTTTCCATCCATACACTTCGTATCCATCATCTTCACTCATGTGATCATCTCTCTCCACCATCCCATTAGCCCAAAATTCAAGTTTTACCCCATCTCTAAACTACTATAGGAAATACCTGTAATTACTACAGGAATGTCCTGCAGTGCTACAGGAGGGTTTTGAAAAGCTACAGGAGGGATATCTGAGGAAAGGACAACCCAACATGGACCTTGTGACCTTCAGAATGATGAATAATGTTCCTATTGGCTTAGGGCATCCTGACCCAGGTTCAGAGTTAGTTGTGCCAACCAACAAATCCCTAAACTACTGGCCCTTTCCACAAGAACCTGCGTAGCGTAGGCTTCAATCTCACCCGAAGCAGTATGGGGGGATGCTAGAACCAAGTTTCTGCATCTAAAGACTAGTGTGATGTCTTATATCACCTCAGATCTGCCTTCACGTACACCTATACTTCTTAGGGCTCACTGGTGCAACTCTGTCTAGATGATCTTTAGACCTCCGCAAAGGTCTACAATCAATCTTTGCTGACCTTTAACAATCGATCTATCTACTTACGCGCATCAGAAAGCAATCCTAAATTAGGGTTCGCACAAATTTACTTAAGTTATTAATAAACATCAGATAATTCATTAGAGTCTTTGCGAAATTACATAAACATGTTTGCATACATCATTTAACAGTTATTCAATAGATTCAAGGAACATTCAATCAATATTCCATAAAACACATTACTCATAGGCAACATATATCCTTAATAGAAAATGAGATAAAATAGATATAGATAGGGAATTCTTCGGTAACTTTCTTTATTGATCTTCAATTTAGATTTACAGACTCAAAACTACCGGTGTACTCAGCTACAGGGGTCCACACACTCAACTACAAACTCTACCTAAGCCTCTGCGAACTCATCTGCAGAGCCTTTCTTCTCCTATCTAACCCACTTCTCTGCACTATCACTTCTCTTCTATTGACCCATTGCTTATCACCATATCCAAGACATCCCTTAGACTTTCTAGGACACACCTATTTATATCCTTTTGCATACAATGCCATGGTCAGTGAACCATGGGTAGATCTCAAAACTGACTCATACTTTACATAAAACAAGAGGCTAAACCCCTTTTGACTCCTAATCATCTACACACTCCACATCCACAAATTGTGGAGACTTTACATTAACTACAAAAATGTGTCAAAACTTGGGTTATCTTAACCCCAAAATTGACTCCGAGGACCCCATCCCAAGGCTTATTGATAAGGTATTTCAAGGCATAATGATATGTGTACATTTTGAAATGTCCTCCCAACAGATAATTTCTGAATTTCTATAGTGTGTACACCATGTCCAATCCTTCGTGCTTAGTCATTGAATAATTCTTCTCGACCTTCGATAACTTCCTACTCATGAAAGCTATAGGATGGTCCATTCCTCCTTCACTAGCTTGCGTTAACATTGCACCCAATGCAATGCAAGAGGCATCCATATGTACATGAAATTCCTTTTTCCAATCAGGGAATACCAAGAACGGTGCAATGACCATCTTTTCTTTCAATACATATAAGTTTCACTAACATTCTTCATCCCAATAGAATGTTGTGTCCTTCTTCAACAACTTCTCCATAGGTGTGGTAATTTGAGCATATGATTTGATAATTTTTTTGTAATATCTCGTATGTCCCAGCATCATGCGCAACTACTTAACGTTCCTTGGGGCCTCCAAATTCACAATTACTGCAATATTTGCAGGGTCCACCATCAACCCTTTCTTGCACACCACATGACCCAGAAAGATTCCAAGGGAACACAAAATATGCATTTCTTCAAATTCATCTGGTATCTGTGACACATATCCAACATCAGGTGAAAACTTGCTACATGGCACTTTACTAATCCGAACATTATCCAGTTGTCAAAGTACACTTCTAGGAACTTATGAATGAACTCCTTGAATGATGCAATCATTACGTGAGAAAATATCGCAGGTGGATTCTTGAGCCCAAACGACATCATAGTGTATTGAAAACATCCCCATTTTGTTTCAAAGGTCTTTTTTCTTCTATCCTCTAGCATGATCTTAATCTGATGATACCCAGAGAACCCACCAGTAAAGGAATAGGCCTCCCTCCCTCCAACATTGTCTAATAATTCATCAGTAAAAGACATTGGGAATGGGTCATGGAAACATGCATCATTAATCTTTTGCAAATCTATGCAAATCCTTATTTCATCCTTCTGCTTCTTCTCCTGAAATACCATCATGCTCACCCAATCAGATTCTTCAACTGGTTCTATAATGCCCACTTCCAGCATCTTATCCAACTCTTGGCAAACGTTTTCCTTGTACTTAAGATTAAGGCGATACGAAATATACTTAATAGGCTTTACGTCTGGCTTTAGAGTGATCTTCATAACACCCAAATTGCCAATAATGCCCTTCAAATCCGAACACTTGGTAGGGAAGAGATCCTGATATTCGCGAAGTAACTCAACAAATTTATCCACTGTGGCATCATCTCAGTAATCTCCAATATTTACAAACTTCAGTTCTGCTTCAGTGCCAATATTTACTTTCTTTCTCTTCAATGGCACGGTGATGTTATGCTCTTAACCTACAAATGATACCCAAATACAGAATATGCGAAGAAAAGAGACCTAGAACACAGAATATGTGAAGAAAAGATACCCAGAACACAGAATGGCAATGATTTTATTATTCAGAGAGTAATGTTCACTTGCCTCTTCGAGGGGGCAACCTCCAATAGAGCAAGCTCGATTACAAAAATAAGACACGATCTCCTCGCAGGGAGTTTCACTCTTAATATATGACTCCTACGTGTAATACCACGAGCCAATACCACGTATTACTAATTACATCTATCTAATACTACGACCCATTTGCAACTAACTGTGGGTCCTTTATTAATTGCGGATTAACCACTTACAATTATTAATATGGGCTTTATTGACTCTTGACTATGACGTGGTCCCATTACATAGATAAGGGGGTTAGGGTGGGACCCTAACAGGTGATGTCCGGATTATCTATTTGTGGGCCCTCGAGTTCGCGATGCCCTTATGCCTCTAGAATGTTAATGTTTCTTGGATCTTCATCCTCCTCTTCAGAGGTTACATTATAGCATTCCAACGTGTGGCGTAACCGGGTGCTCCAGTTTGGCTGGACCCATTCCATGGGCTCTTGTGGCATTCTGAAGATAACCACCTTAATTTCCTGTAGCGCTTTATCGATGCTTGTGAAGTCATCTTCAAAATTGAAGGTCAATAAGAATACTTCCCGTAATATATCCCACTCTAGGGTGCCATGGCAGAGCTCCATTTCCTGTTACCAGTTCATGGGAATTGTATCCAAAGTATGGAAAAATATGTGTACCCACTCCAACTGTGACTCTATTCCCCATGCTTTAGTCCACTTTTCTAAGTGATTGCACGGATCATCCTTCCCATTATATAGTCAATCGAGTGTTAGGACGTCCAAATTCTAATTGTAGAAATTTTGAATAATATGACACTTATTCATAGAGATTATCCTAATTATACACTATTGTGGAATGCATGCATAATACATAACCTCCTCTACCATTGATCATCAATTTTGCAGAATTAAGAAACAATCGCATGTGCACATTGAAGCATCAATCACACATACCAACACAGTATGTACCAGGGAAAGCATACAGCTGAAAACCTCTCAACTATCTGTATATTATATTGATTGAGAACATGTAACAATACATAGTACAATACTTCTCACAAGTGCTCAGTACTATCTCCACCTGTTACACACAAACTAGCTCAGATCTGAATCAATCACAGGTTCAAATCTCCTCCGCTGCTTGCCTACCTCCACTGCACAATACCTGTTGAGAATAGATCTTCCAAACTCATATTCACTTGGTTTGTACTGCGCAATCCTCATTGGCAATCTCAATCCACTGATTGTGAAAATCCCATGCACAACTATAGTCATAACTGATAGCTGTCTTGCCCTTTCACTCACCTCTAACAATTGGCTCCACTGAACTGTCCATGCACTGAGTTAACTAATGTATTCTTTAGTTAATTTATGATTTAATAATTAGTGAATTAATTAATAATTAATTCACACCTCTCATCACTAGTGTATTTGTTATTTAGACTAAATACAACTAGTTCAACTAAGTCAAACTAAGCACAACTCCATCAACTCTTCAATCAACTCCACCAAACTCAATCACTTGAGTTCTAACTGAAGTCCTTCATGCAATAGCTCAACTAACCCATAAGAAAAACATATTTCCTTTTAACAGTTGCATATGCCACATCCGTAGCTCAAACTGAAGTGCTGCAAGAGGATAAGATAATGTTTATAGTCCAAATATTATTAAGAGCTAATAATATTCAACTGTACCATTTTTAGACTGGAAGTGTAAACATAGACTCCGCCCATATGTCTAAAAATAGAAATCCATCTATTTTTACCAACATTACCAATCATCCATAAATAGCATCTTGCAACTCATAGACCATGATCCATATGTCTAAAAATAGACTTTGCGCCAAAAATAGCCTGCGGGACCACTTAATGAAGGTGACTTATTTTCACTAAGCTCCATTATCTTGTTGCATTTTCAACACTCCCTCTCAACAAGATATGGATTATCTGCAACCACTATCCTGCCTCTGTGGTATTTTAATTTTCTCCTGCTGGGCGACTTCGTCAAGATATCAGCATCCTGATCCTCCGTGGGAATATATGAAAGCAACATGATTCTCTGCTGCACACAATCTCTGATATGATGGTACCTGATGTCGATGTGTCTGTCCATTGGGCTCCCTGTCCAATCTGCATCCATGAAGCCACATAGCTTCACCTCATCCTCCTATCTGTACCACAATCCATGTCCCGATGTGTACCAAGCATGAGGTGCTTGTTTCAACCCATACAACACTCTCTTGAGCGTGCACACATGCGACTCGCTGCTGAAGATCTCGAAACCTTTGAGCTGCTCTATGTACACCTCCTTCTCAATGACTCCATTGAGGAACGTAGTCTTCACATCCATCTGATGGATGTGCCACCCCATCTGCGCTGAGAGAGAAAGAATCATCCGTATGGAATAATACCTTGCGACAGGTGCAAAGGTCTCCTCATAATCGATCCCCTCTATCTGTGAGAAGCCTCGGGCAACAAATCTTGCCTTGCACTTCTCCACACTCCCTTCAGCCGCCTACCTCACTTTGTAGATCCATCTTGAACCCACCAGTGATTTCCCTTCTAGTCTTGGGACAATCTCCCATGCACTGTTTCTGACAATCGAATAATACTCTTCCACCATGGCATCTACCCATGCAAGATCCTCCACAGCTTCCTCGAAACAGGATGGCTCAGTCCGGACACATTTGCTCACAAGAGCCATGTATCTAGTGTACCGATTAGGTGACTGTCTCTATCTACACTGTGCTGTAGGTGGTCCTACAACCTTCTCTGCATCTTGAGCAATGGCTCAGCTTCTATAGTGCGCTTTCGCCCTCTGATGGTTGGCGCTGCATGAGTGGTCTCTTCCACTCCATGAACTTCATCTTATGGCTGATCCACATCCTGAAGCTCATCCTTAGGAACTAATAGCTCCTCATCTGCATGCAAGTGTGGCTCCCTCTCAAGCGAACACTTCATGGCTTTCTCCTCCTGAAATTTTATATCCCATCGCACAACAGTCTTTCAACTGTCAGGAAAATACACACGATAGTTGTGGGGCATATCAGTGTACCCCACAAATATCCCAACCTATGCGGTCGGCTCCAGCTTCTTCCTAGCATCCTTCATCACATGCATGTAAATAGTAGAACCAAAAATCCTCAAATGGGAAATATCAGGCCTCTTACCAGAATAAGCCTCCTTGGGTGTACTCATGCCAAGTATCTTGTGAGGACAATGGTTCTGCACATATATTGCAGTATTGCATGCCTCCACCCACAAGTAAAGGGGTAGGCCCTGATCATGCAACATCGCCTGTGTAGCACCCACGATCGTTCTATTCTTCCGCTCAGCAACCCCGTTCTGCTGTGGGTTATGGGGAGCTATGAGCTGTCTTCGAATCCCTTCTGTGTTGCAGAAGTCCTTGAACTTGCCAAAGATGAATTCACCACCATTTTCGCTCCTAAGAGCCTTCACCTTCTTCCCCAATTCCTTCTCGACTAGTGCTTTGAACTCATAGAACTTTGAGTATGTATCGCACTTCTTCTTCATGAAGAAGATCCAACACTTTTGAGAGAAATCATCAACAAAGATCACAAAGTACCTGTGCTTTGCTGTCGAAGCTACTGAGAAAGGTCCACACACGTCTGTGTGAATTCTCTCAAGGATCGTCGTGGCATGACTATCCTTCTCGTGAAAGGTGGCTTTCACAAATTTTCCCTAAAGCACAACCCTTGCACTGATCTGACTACGCAAGAGTGCCTTTAGGAAGCCCAGTAGAAATCTGCTGCAGTATCTTCAAGGCTCCATGGTGAAGGTGGCCCAATCTCTGGTGCCACAACTTGCCATCATCGTGGCTCACCACTCCTTTTACCTTGCATGCCATTGCTACATAGCCATCTACATGCAACTGATAAAGGTTCTTGACTTGAACCCCTATCTTCCAGGTTTCTCCAGTTGTCTTACTGCGCAGGAAAGCCTTTCCCTCGCTGAAAACAACATCATATCCCTTGTAAATAACATTGCCACAGAGATAAGATTCTTCTTCAATCCTGGAACATGCATCACTTCCTTCAATACAAAGGGTTTACCAGACTCCCTCTCAAAGGAAATGGTACTGATACCGGTCACACTGTATCTACCATCATCACCCATCTCGATGTTCACTCCAAGATCTTTCTCATCCAGACCAGAAAACAAATCTCGATCTCCTGTCATGTGAAAAGACCCACCACTGTCCAAGAACCATACCGATCCCATCACACTTGATACCAAGCATGTGATCAGTGAAAAATCTAGCTCAAACTGCGAGGCTGAGGCCTCTCCCATTGCAGATCCAGCAGCTTTCTTATTTTTCTTCTTCTGCGGACAATTTGTGGCATAGTGTCCGTGCTAGTGACAGTGAAAGCACTTCACCTTGGACATGTCCTGCTTCTTTCCTTTCACACCGGAATGAGAAGCTTTCTTGTTCTTCCCCTTCTTTGATTTGGCAGCCAAAGCACAATTTTCTTCATCAGATGCCTTTGATGAAGATCTTTCCTTGGTATTCTGCCCGATTTCCTCTTGCACAAGATCCAACCAAAGTCTCTCCCATCCTGGAAATTTCTCCCGACCATTGACAGAGTCTTGATAGGAATGCCAACTCTTCGGAAGACCAAGGAGATCCAAGCTCACCAAGTCCTCATCATTGACAGTCACCCCCACACTTCCCAGCTCATCCCGGCATTGGGTGAACTTCGTGAGATACTTGGGCATACTGTCTCCTTTCTCACACTTAATGTTTCTGAGTTTATCCTTGAGCTGCCAACTTCCTCTGGTCGCTCTTTCTTTGGAATAAATCTATCAACGCTTTCCACATCAAATATGGAGAAGCCTTTCCATGCAGGGTGGATACAATGTGATCCTTCACGCCCTTCAACAGAATCCTTCGACACTTTGTTGTCTTCTTTTGCCAAGCCTCAACGTGAGCAGCATCAATAGGCTTTGGGACTTCAGCATATATGAAATCCTTCAACCCATTGTCATCTAACACCACCTCCATCCTGTCTTTCCATGCAATATAATTCGAGCTCCCTTCAATGGCATACTCCAATTGCAATCTGTTGAAAGACATTTCAACTTCGACACCAAGAAAACACTGTTGCAAATTCGAATTCCACCAGCTCAAAACTCAACCGCTTCTGATCTAAAATTCGTGAGAACAAAGTATTTCTCGTACAGAGATTGACTGTATGGGCATTAACCGGATATCTCACCTTCCAAAAGAAGGATGAATCCAGTGGCTACCTGGCCCGATTACAGACTCTGCATGAAGAAATAAAATGTAATCACTTTCTGAATAATAGATTGGGTGATCAACCTCCCTTTGATACCATGTAGAAATTTTGAATAATATGAAACTTATTCATAGAGATTATCCTGATTATACACTATTTGCGAAATGCATGCATAATACATAACCTCCTCTACGTTGATCATCAATTTGCGGAAGTAAAGAAACAATCGCATGCGCACCTTGAAACATCAATCACACATATCAACACAGTATGTACTGGGAAAGCATACAACTGAAAACCCCCAACTATCTGTATATTATGATGATAGAGAACATGTAACAATACATAGTACAATACTCCTTGCAAGTACTCAGTACTATCTCCACCTGTTACACACAAACTAGCTCAGATCTGAATCAAGTCACAGGTTCAAATCTCCTCCGCTGTTTGCCTGCCTCCACTGCGCAATCCAACCTGTGAATGGAACTAATCCAAGTTCAAATTCCCTTGGCTTGTACTGCGCAATCCTCATTGGCAATCTCAATCAATGATTGTGCAAATCTCATGCACAGCTATAGTCACAACTGATAGTAGACTCACCCTTTGTTACACAGTATTTTGTCACCGTCCCTATTACCCATTCTCCTATACATTGGAGGACCTATTCTGGGACCTGTGAGAAGTGACATAACTTGAAAACACCTGCATTGTATCCCCTAGAGTATGTACTCCATATGCCCCGAAGACATCTTCTGCAACATACCTAAAAATATAGCCCTTTCTCCATTGGCGTTGTTCCACAATGTATCACTCGCGCCAATGGGGGAAATCCTCCAAAGAGGGCACGCCAGCTGGCGCTCTGTCTCAGAGTCGCACTAGCGCCAACCCAGTTGGGTAAATTTTTTAACATACAAACTTCCGAAGGTTCCTTCTAACCTATCCTTGAACTGATTCCAGTTTGAGTTAGTTCAGTTGGGCTTTGTATGTCCCAAGGAGGGAAGTAGCTCTCCACCTCTCATGGAAGCTTCCTAATGATAAGGATAATCCCATGAATCAAGTGGATGGTCTTATCTACTCCTCCTACCTCTATATAATATTGTTCTTTTCCCTTTGACAAGCTAGTTAGTAATTCTACTCTTCAAGCTCCCAAATCTAAGTCCCAAAGTCTGAGAATTGTTAAGCTCATGTTGCAAGAGGCCTTGTTCATCCCTATGAGGCTAAATCTTTAAGGATCAGATCCATGTCCAAGTAACCAAGGAGAGAGAGGCTTGTTCCCCATCCCCTATAAGCTTTGCAAGGCATGTGTTGTTGATCACCCAGCCAAAGGAGGATTTGACATCAGAACTTGGTTGTATTCTTTTTTGTTTATCAATAATAATAGACGACTATCATTATGGTTCCACTCATGTGTCTTTATTATGATGTTTGAGTTGTATCCTTTCTGACTAATACATAGTTGCATTTCTTGGATTTTATGCTTGTGTTTGTCTTGTTCTTTGCATGTGCAGGTGTCTGTTCACGAGGATCGTGAGGATTGTGACCAGCTGAAGCGAAAGAACGGAAGCGACGACTCTTCTACCGAAATTTAGCATTGGATTCGAGGTAGGCTCTCATCATAGCCTTCACTTTGCATTAGGAACCTGCTGTTAGCAATTGTTTGATTTTTTGCTAGACCCCATTAGGCTAGTGGGATCGCCTCTGTCCGCAGAGGGGATTTACCTGTACAACAATTTGGCGACTCCACTGGGGAGTTGGCTTTTGCCTTGTTTGTTTATCTTGTCTTGTTGTTTGATCTGTAAACTTTAGGCGGAGCCTGAAATCTGGCCAGATAGCCTTCGAAATGCTATTTCTTTGCATTAGCGAAGTAGATCAATGCTACTTCAGTCCATCTCCAGTTTAGTTTGCAAATTGAACAACTTGGAACTTACCTTGTTCCTTGATTGTTTCCTTGGTTTCTCCCTCTTGTTTAGTTTTCTGGGTTGAATACTTGTGTTGTTTTTGCCTCTTGAGAGTACTTAGGTATTGCTGGTTTGGCCTTGGCTCTTTTGTTTTTATTTTTCCATAGCAAACTCGACTGGCACTAGTTTATAGCGCGACAATCGCGCCAGTTGGCGCATGTTGCACACTTACAACCCGCGCCAATCCCTGAAAGGCGCTTGTTGCAGCCTGAGAGTCGCGTCAGGCCTGCAAAATTTTGAAGTTTGCTTGGTTCTAAACTTTTTGAGCTTTGGTTTTGTCCTAAGTACCTTTATTACACTACTTAAGTGTGTTGGAGTGTGATTTGACTGGTTTCGATCGCTACCCTTTGGGTGTTTGCTTTTTTCTACCGATTTTGCATTTATAGCCCTAGGGCATCTAGTGGCTTTGTGAATCGAGCCTTCCTACGGTGTTTTGGTCTTTTGTTTTCCAGTCAACTCTTTTGTTTGCTCCCTTACACTTGTTTGGTAGTTGTGAATCATTTTGTTGTGTTATTTGGGTGATTTTCTTCGTCTTCACTTAAATTCCGCTTCGTCTCATTTTGAGCCCAGATCACACGGCTCATTGTTCTCTTTGGGATCTTTTTGGTTCTTTAGATGTTTGATTTGCTGATTTGAGGAATTGAACGTGTGTGTATTGGTTAGAATTTGTTTATATTATTTCTCAAAAGTTCTTTAGTGCATTTTTCCATTATTGAAAAAGAAAATCTATTTTTCTTTGAAACAATTAATGGAAATTAGGACCTTTCATTTCGATTAGTGATTTAGTGATCTTAAAGAAAAGTTTATTGATTTGCATTAGCTGCATTAGGGAAACTCTTTGTTGTTTGTGATCGTTTCGTTTGCATGAAAGCTCTTTAACTCTCTTCTAATTAGCATTCATCGAATGGAATGACATGTTTTGGCATATAGATTGCATTTAGGGATTTTGAGAGATTACATACGGTAGGACCTGAAAAACGAAACTTAACTCAAGATCAACTTTAAAATAAATCGAATGAACATAAAAATGCATTGGAACATAACGCTCACATTCTAGAGGTCTAGGCTAGAGAGGTGCTCCAACATCGTTAAACCTAGTCACTTTTGTTTTCACATTAAGGTTGGGTGGTTCCTCCTTGTGTGACTCAACTGTGGTCTAGTACGGACTTGTGCTCCCACGTACCGTCACGTATATATGGGGAGACTCCACTAGGTTATCATCCT
>APFE030375076.1:0-12677 GCA_000404065.3 Pinus taeda | reverse complement strand
TTTTTATGTTTTTTAGATGTTTTTTCATCAATTTGACCATAAAAATTGTTTTTTAAATTTTTACTCTGCGTACACATGGGTTGGATACAGGTAACCCGCGTATATGAAGGCCCTATACATGACTGTGTAAAAAACAAACCCACATGTGCGCGAGTTTAAAATTTTAAACATGGATTTAATGATATGAAATATGTTTTTTGTAGGATGACAATTACCTGGCGTGAAAGAGAGGACAATGCCATTGATAACCAAGTGATGGAGGATCAAAATGCATTATATGCTTTCATAGGATGGGGTTTGTTAAAATTCTTCAAAATGCCAAACATGAAGGCAAATATTCGATTGCTTGAGCTACTAATTCACTACTGGAGTGCAAAAGAAGATGCATTCGTGATTGATCAGATGCCCCTAAGGATCGAGATAGAAGGCATTGATTTCATTACAGGTATTTCCTGAAGGGGGGAGAGAGTGCACTCAACTGGAAAAACGAGAGGTAGCCTCAGTGTAGAAGACTACATTCGTATATATTGTCCTAGCATCCCTGAAAAGGTTGGAAGTCATATTCCAATCAAGTATGTAGAGAGTTTATCATTGAGAATCCTACTATTTAACATAGCCAGGGTAAACGGTTCTGCTACTCTACATCAGGCTTCACGTGTTTCCATGAGCCTTGCAATGGATCACCTCACTATAGTCTTTGATTGGTGTACACCTCTGCTAACCAACATGAAGAAACAAATCACTTCCATTCAAAAGGGTCAGACGAAGAATTTCGGATACAGAACTATCTTATGTTCCTTCTTTTTCAAGAGAGTACCTGGGCTTCGTCCCAATGTATTATCTACCATCAGTAGCCTGAGAGATCCACGAATGGGTAGGTGGGTTGAATTGGTGAAATGACTAGGGGGCGGTGAGGTCCCTAAGACAACTTTTGATGACAACTTTTTCGTTTGGTGGGAACAATAGGTCATTGCAGTCGAAGACTACCCTTACGTTGGAATGGATTTCCAAGGAGATCCTGATCTAGTATTGCCACTAGATGCAGCATGGGGTGCCATAGGTATAAATGATTTTTTGAATTTTTGAATTTTAAGATTGTTTTTGGATTTTCAATATAAATGAATTAAAAATATTTTCGATGAGATAAGACACTTACAAAATTATTGATCATGTTTCAGACGTGGGACCAGTGAGACCTGATGGACTTCCTTGACATAGGTGTCATGGAAGAGATGTTGAAGGGGCTACAACTCAGACTGAGAGAGTCCTCCATGTAGTCTAGAGAAACTTTGTGAGATTGACTCACCAAGTACCCATGGTGGCCATAGAGGACATACCAAAGGAGATTAAGTGGCATGTGGTGGGAGTACCACGGGACTGGGTGCGACTATTTCAGCAGGTGGCCAATGCCATCGTTTTCTTTCTAGCTTCTCACCTTGAGCAGGATCGTTAGATAGATGATAAGATCTCTTTGTGATTAGACATGATGATGGGCATAAGCCCAAATTTTGTAGGGCATTTTGTCCAGATTTTGTATATTATATTGGACACAAAAAGCTCTATCTATATACAGACGGTTTTATGATGATCATATATACAGATGATACTTAGATTATTTTTTATGTTTTAATATGATCAATGATTTATATGCCAATCCAATGCTTGATTAACAATAGAATCTGCTAAGGAATTTTATGATCATGGAATGTGAAAAAATATGATGTAAACAAATGATCTTTGCAATAAATGCACTCTCAAAAATTGGCAATACAAATAAGGATCTCGCATCCAATAGATGTTATTCAGTTGAGATACCACCAATTGTGAATCCAAATAAATTACTAACGAATCAATATCAAGAGATATCGCTTCAGATACTAAATTAATAACAACAATATATTTTTCAATATTATTTGATACATGACCGATACATACTCCTCTCGAAACCATCAACTGGCTAGATGGATAATAAATCACCCAAGCCGTGGAAGCAAGGTTCTGGGTGTGTCTATTGGCACCATCGATAAACCCTAAATATATCAAATCGTCAATCAATACCTGCCAAAGAAAATCAAAAATATCAACATCATAAAACTGATAGATAGATATGTACACTCATACAATATATACAAACAAGTAAATGCTCGATTGAAGCCTAAGCAAAATACTTCTTAAGGTAGATCCCATTTCTGGGCTCTGGCAGCTTGTTTCCTTCAAAATCAATCAATTCATAGGCTCCCTTTTTCAAAACTCGCTTGATAATGAAGGGACCTTACCGCATAGACTTAAACTTTCCTGTCCCCAAGGAATCTTTGTCTTGATCATAGACCAAGACAAGGTCGCCTTCAGAAAAATGTCTAGACAAACAACTTTATCGTATTGAGTTGTTACCCTCTTTTTATGAGCTTTGTTTATTGTGGCAGCATCTCGACGTTGCTCATCAAGATGTTCCAAATGAATGAGGCATTCTTAGAGAAAAGAAGTCTCAAGAAGAAGTTCAACAACCAGTTTAAGGGAAGGAATTTCACATTATACAAGAAAAATATATTCCAACCCATAAACCAGTTGAAAGGGAGTAAAACCAATGGCAGTCTTAACTGACGTTCGGTATGCCCAAAGTGTCGGATATAACATGATGTGCCAATTTGATCTAGATTTGTTAATCATCCTTTGCAGGATGATTTAAGGGATTTGTTCACGACTTCGACCTACCCATTGGCTTGAGGATAATACAGAGATGAATTCTCCTACTAGAAACCCAACTTGAGAGCCAATTCAGACATCATTTGATTTTGGAAATGATTGCCATGGTAAGTTAGAATATCTTTAGGAATACCAAACCAGGAAATAACTTGATTGAAAAGAAACAAGGCTGATATTTCACTATCATTCTTGAAAGTAGGCATAGCCTCAGCCCACATAGTAAAGTAGTCTACGACCACGATGATATACTTGTGATTTCCTGCCGAAGGCAGATTACAAGTAGTAAAATCAATGCCCCACTCTGTGAAAGGACCGACGGTGATCACACGGAAAACAGGAGTTGGATGTGCGTGCATTTTCCCAGTATAAATCTAACAAGGATGGAATCTCTTGACCACTTCAATACAATATTTGAATATCGAAGGCCAAAAGTAGCCTACTCACAAATTTTTTTGGGTTATATCAAGCCCATATAGATGACCATCACAAGCTCCACTGTGGCAATCATTAAGCACTGACTGAACTTATTCCAAGGTTAAAAAACGTCTAAGGATTGAATCAATCCTGTGACAATATAAATTGTCACCTATAATAATATAATTTTTAGCAAGGTGACACAATTTTCTATGCTCATCCTTGGAAAAAGCGGGTGGAAAATTCGAAGTCTGGAGATATATAATGAGATCACCATACCAAGGATCTTGCGAGGAAATAAGAAATAGATGTTCATCGGGAAATTTTTCTTCATGAACGATTTCTTCCTCACAAGGCAGCTCTGAGATTAACTCTGCAAATACTAAAGATTTCTTAGATTTAACCGACATGAATTAGAGGTCGAATTCTTGTAAAATGAGAATCCATCTATTATATTTACCCCTAATCACTTGCCTACTGAGAACAAGCTTAAATGGATTGACGGCTACTAAGATTAATTTTTTTCGAAACAGAATATAATGTTGAAGCCGCTGGACAACATGAACAACTGCAAAAGCTAATTTCTCAATGGGAGAATAGCGTGTTTCAGGACAAACCAAGCCTCGGATTAGATAGTACATTACATGCTCACACAAGGCATCCTCTTCTTGAACCAGAACCATACCAATAGTTGATTATGGTGCAGTGAGATATAAGAGGAAATATATGCTATAATCAGGTGAACTCAACAAAGGAGCAGAGGTTAATACTTTTTTCAAAGCATCAAAATATCGTTGCGCAAAATCATCCCATAAAAATGGGACCCCTTTCTTAAGAAATCTCATAAATCCTTTTGTGATCTCGGCATAACTGGCTATAAATCTCCTCAAGAAATTTCCTTTTCCTTGGAGACTCTAATGTTGATGTATAGAAGATGAGTGAGGCAACTGAAGTATTCCCTCAACCTTGAAGGGATCTACTCGAATCCCCTTTGTTGACATGATGAATCCCAACAACTGACCGGATGTGACTGTGAAAACAGACTTATTCAAATTCAACTGAATTTTATAAAAATGACATCACTCAAAAATCAATCGAAGATGTTTAGGATGATCAATTCTCTTTCGAGAACAAGCATCTAAATCATCTAGATATGCTTCGATAATGTGCTTGATGTTGTGAAAAGAATATGACATGGCCCGCTAAAAAGTAGCTCTAGCATTTTTTAGGCCAAAAGACATCTTTTTGTACGCAAATGTGACCCAGGGACAAATAAAAGTTGTCTTGTGATGATCTTTTGGACGGATAGTAATTTGATTATAACCAAAGAATTTGTCCATAAACGAAAAAATCTCATTACCTGCACATTCATCAATAATATGATCAATAAAGGGCGTGGGGTAATTGTCCTTAGGACAAGCCTTATACCGGTCTCTAAGGTCAATGAATACATGAATTTTTCCTTGCCTTTTGTCTATGGGGACAGAATTAGAGACCCACTTAGTTAAAGGAACGGGGTATATGAAACCCGCCTTAAGCAGCTTATTGACTTCAAATTTGATAGCTACTTCTTTTCTAGGGTTAACTGGTCGAATTTTTCGACGAATAGGTTTGGTATTTTTGTATGTCTTTATCTCACGCTGGACTATAGATGGATCTATTCCAGGCATTTCCTCATAAGACCAAGTGAATACATCAAGAAACTCCTTAAAGAGATTGGTATAAGTTTGAATTTCTCCAGGGGAACTGTGAGCTCCAATGAAGACATTTTCAATAATGTTGGGATTCCTAGATATGTTCACCGGTATAGTTTGTGAGATAATAGACATGTTACCTTCAGTAGAAAACTATGCTGGAGCCAAAGGGTTTAAAACTGCATGAACATCACTAGTAGAATGACTAGACAAACTTGACTCTACTTCCCGCAAATGAGGGAGGAAATATGAAAGATGATGCAAATCATTCCATGGTCTTTCAACATTTCTTCTAGAATCACCTCTTCAGATGGCAATACAATATCTAAGAAATCATGAGTAGAAGTTAAATCGAGAGTCCAAGCCAGAGCCACATCTCCATCCATCTCCTCTGGTGAAAATGGAGTAGGATCAGAGTCTACAGAGTTAACAATAGATTGATAAATGATTTCTATTGCAGAAATAGGACATGCTATTTCACCTACCTGCCCTTCATCTAATGTGGTGGTAGATGAGGGTAAGGGCCAAGGGTCCAAAAAATAATGAGTTCTAAAGAACTCTCTTCTAGAAGGTCCCTTGGAGGATGAAATAGCATTAATTCTAGCTATAGGAGCAGGAAGATCAAAAGTACCCATTAAGGAAGAGTACATTCCAACTCCTAAATTCTCTATAGGTTGCTTGGGATTGTCCACTAATGGAACAATAGACTCAGAAGATGTGTGGGAATCACCCAGAGAATAATCCATTTGATCAACCTTTACAATTCTCCCTTCATGAGGAAAACAAAGGATGTGAAATAATGATGACACAATGGCATCCATCTCATAAATCCAAATCCTACCTAAAAGGAGATTGTAATCCATATTTGCATCAACTATTTCTACTTCAATATTTACTAGCTTTCCCCCAACACAAATGGGAAATGCTGGAAAAATCTCGTGTGGCCTATGAGAATGACCATCAAATGTTGGCAACAAAGTTGGTGAAGGAACAACTTGAGGCGATCTAATAGCCTTCTAACATGACATTGACATTACACATGTGGAAGCTCCCTCATCGATTATAGTTCGAAAGATATTGGTCTTTCAATATGTATACTTTATCTGGAAATCCATATGATGTGGGAGTCTTTTCTTGGTGTTTGACATATCGAATGTAAGCACAAGAGAATCTTTTGGATCAACTACTTTGATCGTAGTGAGTAATGCACTCCTTTGTGTGGGGCACGACTAAAGTACCTCTAACGCCGACATAGCACAAGGACTCTATGTCTGATCTTCTACAATCGAGTAGTTCTGGGCTACCCTAGCATTATGGTTAATGGTCAAGCATTTTGCGGAGCCTTTCGACATCCGATGTATAGACCCTACAAAGGGCCTCTCAATATGGAGTGGCTTTGAAGCATTGAAAGCAACCTTAGCCTTAGATGACTTTGATTCACCATAATCACGTGATCACATAGCAATGTTGATATGTGAACTCATCATGTAAACATTTGATGTATTATCCCCTTCTTGGTTGCCCCCTGCGGGAATACCAATACTAGCGTTTACACCAACAAGTAACTGCTACCCTTGGGGAAAAGGGTTTGTCAGGACAACCTAGGATCTAGAAGATCCTTGTTGAACTAATAAGTGTTGATAATCTTGGATCTTAGGGAAAATATGAGTCAAATGATCTCCATTGCACAACTTGCATGGAAATTTTACTTTTTTCTTAGATTCTTTCCTATGCCCTCCAACATCATTGTCGGGTTTGTTTGCGTTACCCTTCCCATCCTGGTTCTTTCTATTATCTCGTCCTTTCTTCTTCCCATCAAATTGTTGGTTTCCTTTGGGGTTATAAGTTTGGATGACATTTATAGACGTAGGTTGAGAAGGCATAGGCATTGATGGTGATGCCTACATAGAAGAAGCGGTTTGTAAAGACAATTGTTGCAATTGATTTAGCAGGTTAGCCGTGTTAGCATCGATCGATCCGACTAGCCCTTCGGCATGGGGGCTTGGCTTTGGATTGGCTATATAAACCTTGGACCTAAGAGCATCAGGAAGAATGTTTTGAAGAACCCCAGATTGAGAATATATTAGTTCTAACTGTTGGGCCCTAAAAATAGCCTGTTCTTCGGTGAACACACCAGAGAGCAACTCATCCTTAGAGATAACGGGTTGTAAAGATTTAAGAAACCATTCAAGAAGGAATTCTTGTGGAATATTGGCTTTAATGAGCCTCTTCCTTCTCCTCCATTCTTGGATGTGATCTGAAATGTGGGTTGCTTGATCCTGGTGAAGATTAGCAAATAGCTTAGTTCCAGCATCATAGCGGATAAGCAATTGGAAATGGTTCAAAAATATTGTAACCAGATTGTCGAAAGAAGCGAAGGTGCCCCAGAAATTTCAATGTACCACTTAGTTTCATTTCCAGTTAGGGTACGTTGGAATAACTTGATTGAACCATCTATCAAGGAGTTTGACAAACACCATAAGTGGAAAGTGGTTACATGGTCACCTGGATCTTCACCAGTCTTCCCTTCAAATTTAGGTATATCTGAGGGAAGTTTGGTTGGGACTGGAGGCCAAACCAGCTTATATCTAATCAGATCATTAGTCAATTTAGAAATATATGGCAAGTTTAATGTTGCCAAAAAAAGGAGTCGCGGAGGACCCTAAGGATTCCACCCGGTGTGGGCGAAATTCCCAACATTCTGAAAAGAATGCCCTTGATTTGTGAAGGCACCAAGGCTCCTAAATTAATTTGTAGACCCACCTGAAACATAAGGAACTCCTTGTGGTCTAGAAAAAACTAGAGTTTGACCAACTCATGCCAAAAAAATTCCATAGCCAGTAAAATTGCCCCCTAGAGAGGTGTTAAAAGGAGAAGAGAGCCCTTGGTAAGGGTTCCATGCATGGGCATAGGGAGAAAATTTCTGGAAAGAACTGACAGAAGAATATGGCGTATTCCCCTGTTCTTCGAAACAATATTGATTCCCAGCTCCAAATCCACTAACTGTAGGGTTAGTCCAACCTTGAAAAGGATTATAACTTTAACCCATAGAGGGAAAATGTACTAATCCTAAAGATGGGTTGGAATGTGGTATATGACCATCCCCAAATGGGAAACCCTAAAAAGAAGCTGACCCAATTTCCATGGAAGTCATGGATGTGGAGGCAGCTGACGGAATACTTAACAAAACCGAAGGAATTACACTGGTCAGAATTCCATACGGGAAAAAATCATTGCTAGAGGTAAAAGCTTGGGTGCTCCAACTTGAATATGGAATGGAGGTAGAGCCAAATATAGAAATGTTAGGAGTAACAGAAGGTATGGAAATCGTTCCTCCTCCTTATATGGATACAAGAGTTTGCATACTAGTAACACTCATGGTGGACACCATGCTTCCAACAGTGGTCATCAAAGGAAAAGATCAAAATAAACCTGGGCTCGAAGGCCTGTTGGTCGGAGACTCGACGTACAATAAAACGTCCAGGTGATCGGGAGGAAGAGGAGAATTAGGATTCAAAAGAGACTCTTGAAGCTCTTCAACCTCAGTAACGTCTTTTTACTAGAAGAGGACTCTAGAAAGAATTGGAGTGTCCCTCTCCAACTCTGTACTTGTATCAGATTTATCTTGTAAATCAATAATTCCAATCGGAGGATCAACCTTCAATGCGTCTGCTACCACTGATTGAAAATCATTGGCATAATTTCTCCTACGCCTTCAAGGAGAAGGCTCAAAACTCGTAGGTGAAAGCCCACGAAGCCTCCTAGACCAATGAACTGGTCGATCAACCACTTTAATTATTTTTAAGAAATCCAATTTAAAGACTCAAAAGAAATTGTAAAGCTAGGCCAACTAGGAGAAAAGAGCACTCTCTAAAAATTCCTAAATATATAGTCAATCAAACTACTTCCAAGTATTTCCACTCTGGATGATGAGGACCGAACACCAAAATAAAAGAAAGTGAAAATCAAGGGCCTTCCGAAAATAGTCTGAGGTAATGACGCCCCAGTCCTACTAGCAAAGGTATCAAAAATAGTTACGCTGACCTCCAGACAACAGCCTTTGTCAGTGCAAGCACCCAAGCTTCGGAAGGGTACCCTCCATAAGTACTGATGAATGTGATGCAACGTCTGCCTCAGGTGCCACAGGATTCCCCTCTGCAACCACCTATGTGATCCCTAGGAAAGGAAACTATGGGCACCAATTCATATCAAAGTCTAGGTGGAACAGTCGTGAGGCGGGATCCAACAAGTAGGAGAGGGGGTATGTCTCTTCCCTGTCTTCACTCTCCCTTGTGGTTAACTCCCAATTTCCCGGTCTTTCTAACGATATTGGATTTCGCTTGTTATTCAACTTATATGTTTGATAATTTGAGCGGCATTGGAGAGTTAACTTTCCACTCACCTATTCCAAGGCCCTAAAGAGCTTAAACTTGTTGGTGTTTGTTAATGACAAAATAAAAAAGTTCTAGTTCTTTTTATTAGATCGCTTGATTTTAGAGGGCTATTCTTTAAGTCAAGGGTATAGTGAGTGAAACTGATGATGTTTTTGACACAAAAGAAACCAATAGATGATCAACTATATGCATGCAGCTATTTTCTTTCGATGAAGAGGGATTTCTACTTGGTTCTACGAAAAACTTATATAAGAAAAATACTTTTCTTTTCTTTTCATAAACACTCCACACACGCTCAAAATCTAAAAAGACTAAGAATGCCTATTATGGAAACTATCCTAATGAAAATTTAAATGACGACGAAATATCTTATGAATACTCAGAATATAAGTGAAATTGTTTCTTTATAAGGTCAATAAGCCAACTTGACAATGAAGAGGGGAAAAAATTTAAAAACAAATTTCGATCAAAACCAAGCAAAACAAATTGAAAAAAAGATCACAATTTCTCAAAAACAAGACCAAAAGAACCAAAAAGCCAAAAGCTTGGAAACAAAAAGAAAGGAAAAATCTATGTTTTTGTCTTTTTCATTTAAGGAAACTAGAGAAACTTTTGGGGTCACAAAAAGAACTACTAAATTCCAAAGATCAAGAAACAAGCACAAGGAGTCCTTATACCTTGCAAGTTATAAAACTAATTAATAAATGAAACTTGAAACAAGAAGGACTACAAACTCGCACAAACTGATCTGAACAGTAGCAAAAGACTTCAGCAAACTGAAAAAGTGTCAAGAAACAAAAACTCTCAAGATTTCCAAAGAGACACTAAAAAAGCATGAAAAGCAACAAGGCCAAACCAAAGGGAAAGCAAAGCAACACAATTTGAAATCTGGGTTATAAACGAAATCAAAATCAACTTCTTGTTCTAGAAAACTAGAACATCCAAGAACTTCAGACGGAAGCTTTGAACCCAAGACACAAACCAAAAACTTCCTCAAAGATAAATCCTAGGCCAACTAGGCTTTTCACTGAGAAGGAGATTTGAAAATGAAAACTTGCAATAGAACAAAGTTCTACAGACAGTGGATGACCAACAAATAGTAGAAGTCACCAGGAAATAGACCTAACTGAGCAAATATTTTGAAAAAACAACCAAAAATTATTTATACGCGGCTGTGTAAAGACACAAAGGCATGCACACGCATTTCAAACACAGGAAACTCACATATATGCAAGTCTACTTGAGGAAAATGATGTGTATATGTGACTGTACTCTAAGAAAAAATCATATAAAAGACTTGATTAAGAAAAACAAAAAACAAGGCCTGATCCAGAAGATCAGACTTGATGCCTGGGAAGCTAATAAGTCAAATAACACTGTAAAAGCAAGAAATCAAGAAAACCAACCCTGATTGAGAACAAACAACCCAAACTAGGATAAATAAAAATGTTTTCCCCAGTGGAGTCACCAATTTTGTTGCAGGTGGGAACACCCTAGGGTCTTGGGTTGAAAACCCAAACAGAGTGGAGGGAAAATAGCAACAAGAAATGCTCAGACAAACAATCTAAATGCTTATTCTACTGAACTGGGAAGAAGTGACCTTACCCGGAGGTCCTACGTTTGGGTAGATCCCATAGGGTTCAAACCCTCTACTTCCTCTGATGCCTTTGAAACCTATAAATTATCCAAGCAAATCATATACAACAGTAATAACATAAGGCATATTCATGATAGATACATTAGATCATATAAGAAAATGAAAAATTATGCATTAATACAAGATTTATAAACAAATAACAACATGGATCAATGCATAAACACGATAAATATCAGGAACATAATAGGATTTCTTTAGTGATGTAAGCTACAAGAAAGGTGGAAAACTACAACTTGAGTCTTCCTCCAACTCCAAGCAGAATTGTCCTCCAGATCCGTCCTGTCCCAGCCTTAGCAATCTTCCTCCATCATCATACACAAGGATATCACAAGAGGGATGAAGGATATCTCAAAAGAGGAAACAAGAGTTTCCTAAAGCTTGGGGAGTGTAGGAGGCACAGATATTTTGTCAAATTCGATCAGGGATCAATCAACTATAAGATCAATATCTCATCTCTTCTCCCTTTAGGCCTTCCCATGGAGGTTTATATTATACTTCTCCAAATTATTTTTTTCAATTGGGAAACAGTTGGACCACGGGCTACAGTAGGTGAGTAATAGGTAAAACCGGTAAACTCCACCCAAAATTAAGGAGATTTATTATTTTTAAGTGTTTTAACACATATATGTGGGTTGGGTATATACTGACCCATGTGTACACGCTTTTAACACAAGGCAAAGTAGCGTATAGGAAATAAAATATTGTTTTTTAGATTTTGGGACCAAGTCTGGAAAGGAAGGATTTCCCTAGGCCATAACCAAATTATCAGATCTACCAAGAGTGGTAAATGGTTTTATAACAATAGGTCACATTAGGAATAAATGGACCAGAAGTAGGCATAGCATTTGACGGCCAAATAGGATTTTGGTATAAAGAAGAAGCATTGGGAGTTCCTTAAACTAATTGAGGTAAGGTTGTATAACCATGTGGAAGCATATGCCCATTTTTTCAGGAGGTGGTTGAGATGGAACTCTTCCTGTAAAAGGAAATCCTTTTAGAGGAAATTCATATTCATACTCATTATCGACATTAGGATTGTGAGTAGCGGAGACTTTTGGAGGACCTCGAGGAGAGGTTGGAATCTCACCTTCTGAATCCATAGGTGGAAACAACTGGTGAGGAGGAATCCGAGATGTATGAGGAGATAACTCCATAGGAATTCCATGTCAATCGTATGAACTATAAGGATGTTGAGGAGATATTACAAATGGATCAAATAACGCATTCAAAGGGTATAGAACAAACCTCTGTGGACTCTCAGGGGTTTTTGGATTAGACTCCTGAGATGATCATGAATCTCGAGGTGGAGGATGAGAAGAAAGGGGTTGAATTCTTAGGACAATTCCAAGTTCAAATCCTTGAGCTTCAAATGACTACAAAAGTTCTAGATGAACTCCTTGTGAAGATCCTTCAGTATCAGAAAACGAAGGGGAACTGTGAGGTGAACTTAGTGGTTGAGCCATGGTGACTTTCTTTGAAGATCATAAGGAAAAGAGATGATTCATTAAGGGCTAATTAAAATTAAAATTAACAAGGAATTACTCAATGTGAGGCCAAGAAGAAACTGCATTGGGTTTGACATGTTATCATTGGCAGTTAATTTTATGACACGAAACAAAAAATAAATCAAAATGGGTAATGCTAGGCAAGAGGGTTTACCAAGTATCCGTGAACCATTATATACACCTTAGCCAAAACCAAGTACTTGACATACGGCAACCAATCTCCCCGAATGCTGTGTTCGATGTATCATGTTTACAAGGTGGCTAACTCGGTTACCTGTGGCTAAAGGATAGCAACCTAGTGGGGTCTCCG
>APFE030375072.1:0-16409 GCA_000404065.3 Pinus taeda | reverse complement strand
TTTATTTTCTTCTTTTTGATAGCTTTACTGATTTTTTTATTGTTTTATTTGTTTTATTTCTATTTATTCTTATTTAGAGCTTTAGTATAGTTATTACTATTTTTTTTAATTATTTTTATTTTTTCCTCACCATCTAATAAATAGAGCAAACATTGGATGGGAACCACATGCACACACTCCATGTGTTTACATGCGACTTTGATTTTTAACTTTCTTGTTTTATTTCTTTAATTTTCTTTTGATTTTTAGCTTTCTTGTTTTATTTCTTTACTTTTCGTTTGATTTTTAGATTTCTTATTTTATTTTCTTCTTTTTGATAGCTTTACTGTTTTTTTATTGTTTTATTTGTTTTATTTCTATTTATTCTTATTTAGAGCTTTAGTATAGTTATTACTATTTTTTTTTCCTCACCATCTAATAAATAGAGCAAACATTGGATGGGAACCACATGCACACACTCCATGTGTCTACATGCGACTTTGATTTTTAGCTTGCTTGTTTTATTTTCTTCTTTTTGATAGCTTTACTGATTTTTTTATTGTTTTATTTGTTTTATTTCTATTTAGAGCTTTAGTATATTATACTATTTTTATTATTTTATTTATTTTCTTGTAATATTAAATATAATTTTATTATTTAACATTATGATTTATTTTTATTATTTATATTAAGTGATTTATTATTTTATTTTTATTCTATTATTTTTTATTGTATTTATTTTATTAATTATTATTTATTATTAAGGGGAGGTATATTACAGTCACTTTCTGATTTTATAAATGTCTTAATTTATGTTTTCCTACATATGCACAGATTTGTTGCGTAGAAAAATTACCCAAGAATTCATATTCTGTGATAAACCAGTAGATGCTAAGCTGGTGGTAGTTGCTTTCAGAGAAACAGAGCCATTTGATGCAGAGGATTGGATCACAGACTTCGATTTCTCCTGGTGCAAAATGGGTTCTATCAGAAAAATTCATGTGGGGTTCCTTGAAGCAATGGGTTTGGCCGATCATTGTGATAAAAAAATCTTTAAAACCCATTTGGAGCTCAAAAGGGAAGATGTATATCATGATCATGAAGATGAGGGAAAGCCATTGGCTTACTATGCCATACGTAGAAGGCTGAGCACGTTGCTAAAAGAGCACAAGGATGCCAAGTTCATTTTGACAGGGCACAATTTGGGTGGTGCTCTGGCCATTTTGTTTCCTGCAATACTTCTCCTACATAAAATGATAGAGCTCATGGAGAAATTGCTAGTGGTTATACATTTGGACAGCCCAGAGTTGGAGATAGAGAATTCAAAGATTTCATGAATATGAATCTGAATGCACTTTTTTTTAGAAGAAAAAAACAGAAACATGTCTTCATTAGAATTGAAGATTGTTTTACATCAACATACGTCTATTATAGGCCTTACCAAGCAAGATTGTAAACCCCAGAAATATAACCAAAAAACTGAACACTGATATGTCATTAGAACATTACAATAAGACTGTCAAATAAATAGTCATACTGAGAGCAAAAACCATAACAAAATAGGGATAGATAGATAGAGTACAAAATTTCTGGGTAAGAGAATGGAACGTCTCTCCATCAGATCTCAAAATAACCTTGGCCACAAATGATACCATTGAACACATATTCATAAACCATATGCCCATCTGAGAGAGCCACATCGTGCTTGGAAAGGGTGTTCGCCTCCCGGTTTTGTTCCCGATATACATGCTGAAATGACACATCAGGTATGGTAGACTTCAGGTCTCGGATTTGTTGCATCTGTTGAAAATAGCAACAAGAAATGCTAAATATAGAAGTGTTGAATTTAGTACTGCTATAAATAGCATTTCGGGATACCTTCCTATTTTAGTTAGTCCCTAAACTAAAATAGAGAAGTAAAAATTTAAATTTGATCTTAGCAGCTATTTGTAAAATAATTAATTAATTCACCATGAGTTAATTGGTTGTAGAAAATCAAACATGAAGTCTATGTGGGGACATGCAACAATTTCTCCATTAATTAAGGAATTTATCCATCAGTTAAAAAGATAAGGATGAGTTGTAATATTGAGTTGTAATTAGTTGGCTCAGTTAATTGAGTCAAGTCCAGTTAGATTAATTCAAACAATTTGTTGAATTAATTGTGAGTTCAGTTAGTTAATGCATGCATGCATGTAACTGTTGCACTTCAGATAACTGAATATTCTATCATAAATAACTCATGCATGTCAATTCAGAAAGAGACCCAATTGAGATCAGATGGAGGGGCAGTGTACTATCAATTGCTAGAATATTCCATTGTGAATATCCCTTGCATGCAGAAGGAATTTTTTCCTTAAGGATTGTGTAGTTACTTCTTTGGTTTTTGTGAGTGTGATGAGGCCAATTCACACATGTGGCATCATTGGACCCCAAGAAAAACTGCGCAAGGAAATAGGAGGCTTAGAGGGCTTGAGGATGACATATACTGTGTCTATTCAGTCTATGAATTGTATTGTTTGATTGCAGAGAGAGCAAGATAGTTTGAGAGCTGATTCTTTTTGTAACTTGAACAAGATTTCCACTTGTATCATAATATAGAGATTGGGGTTTTAGGCTGAGGCTTTCCCCGATTATTTCTTCTGTTTTATGTGTGATTGATTTCTCATTCTCAGTTATATGTGTTCTCATTGATCTTGCTCATTTCGATTAAGCTTCCGCAAAGTTTGTTGTCGAAGTAGATCTTGTATTTTGCTTTAGTCTATTACATAATCTATTGATCTATAGTGAGAATTTCTACATGGCATCAGAGCCAAGGTGATCCAGATCAAGACAATAGAGTTGGAGCAATCCTAGAGCGAGTTCACTCAGATGTTTGTGGACCTTTCTCTATAGCCTCCACCACTAAATGAAGGTACTATGTTATTTTTATTAATGATTTTTCTCGTATATGCTGGATCTACTTTATGCAAAAGAAGGATCAAACCTTCTTGAGGTTTTGTGAGTTTAAAGCCTTGGTAGAGAAATAATCTGGAAAGAAAATAAAAGCCTTGCGTAGTGATAATGGTGGAGAGTATGTCTCCCAGCAGTTTAAATACTTCTGTGCTGTATAAGTAATTAAACGGGAATTGACGGCACCCCATAACCAAGAGTAGAATGAGGTGGCCGAAAGGAAGAACATATCAATTGTGGGAGTAGCTCAAGCGAAGTTGCATGACCAAAGCCTACCACTGTATTTGTGGGCTGAGGCATGAAATACAACAGTATACTTGTAGAACAGAAGCTCACATCGTATACTGGGGATGAAGACACCTATGGAGACCTTTTCCAGGAAGTGACCTAATGTAAGTCACTTCTGAATCTTTAGATCATCAATTTACTGTCATGTGACCAAAGATGCCAGGAAGAAGATAGACCCAACAACTGAGTTGGGAATACTTGTGGGGTACACGGATACACCCCACAACTATCGGGTGTACTTGCCTTCCACTCAGAGGACTATGGTATGCAGGGATATGAAGTTCAATGAGAAAAAAGCCATGCAATTACCACTTGAAAGGGAGCTCAAGTTGCATGCAAAGGAGGAACTTTCAGTGCCTAAGGAGGAGGAGCCTCAGATTGATGCGGAGCAGCTGCATGCAGAGTATCTGAGAGTAGAGACATACACTCATGTTGATACTTCCATAGATGGGCATAAATGCTCAAGGGAAGCTGACAGATTGATGTTGGATGTGCGGGAGAATGTGGGACATCCATCTTCTCAGTACAAACAAAGGAGGTTGCCCGAGTGGTACACTGGGTACATGGCCTTGGTTGGGGAGTGTGTAGATACCAAACTTTCTTCATTTTAGGAGGTAGTGCAACAACTAGTCTGGGTTGATGCAATGGTAGAGGAGTACAACTCTATCATTTGGAATAGTGTGTGGGATGTTGTCCCAAGACCTCAAGGCAAGTCAGTGGTGAGTTCCAGATGGCTTTACAAGGTAAATCAAGTAGTTGATGGCAGTGTTGAGAAACACAAGGAAAGGTTTGTTGCCCGAGGTTTCTCACAAGTCAAGGGGATCGACTACGATGAGACTTTTTCTCTCGTAGTAAGGTACTCATTGATTAGATCGATGTTGGCACTATCAACTCAGATGGGGTGGAAGATCCACCAGATGGATGTGAAGACAAAATTCCTTAATGGGAAGATTGAGGAGGAAGTGTACATTGAGTAGCCAGAGGGTTTTGATACCTTCGATCATGAGTTTCATGTGTGCCGACTCAAGAGGGCTTTATATGGGTTGAAGCAAGCATCCCATGCTTGGTAAACCAGGATCAACAACTATTTCACCAGGTCGGGCTTCACCAAGAATGAAGCAGATGTGAACCTTTACACATCATGGTAGAAGGTAAACCATTGATCATTGTTCTTTATGTCAACGATCTGATTTTGACAGGTGATGATCAGCTGATATAGTGTTGCAAGGAGGACCTTGTAAGAGAGTTCGAAATGAAAGACATGGGTCTTATGCACTACTTTCTAGGCCTGGCATGTTGGGCTCATGATATGAGACAATCTGTAATAGAAAATACTTCACAAGTGACATTTACTCCCATGAGATGGGAAACCTCCTCCCAAGAAACACCGACAAAAGGACATATCACAAAAAGATGGTAACAGTTTGCCTCATTTGATTTGCAAGAATGCATCTTCTAGGACCAATAAATGCCAATTTGATCAACCTATCCCAAGTTAAAATGTGGTTGTGGATGGTTAACCAGACAAAGCATTCTAATTTTAAAGGGACTTGCCAACACCACATATGTTCAATATGTTAGCGCTTGAAATTTCACCTCAGGCTGAAAAAGGTAAACTTCAAGGCAACATCAAACCACTTAGCCTCGTAGCTAGCTCTACGGGGCAGGAGAGGGCTCTCTCCGGTCTATCTCGGTAAAGATCTTCAATGGGCGAGATAACCAATGTGGAAACACTGATTTTAGGCTAGTAAACTGATAAAAAGTTTTGATTTAGGGATTTTTAGGGTTTTGGTGGAAAATTGGGGAAAGGCAATTTTGGGTGTGGGGATTGGACACAGTTTTCGCAGGGGTTCTTTGGGGCAAGGTAGGGGACTGTATTGATGCCTTTGATTGATGTGGATGGATGAGAATGACTGGTGAGAAGCTAAGGAGAGCAAGCAAGCACCTTGAATTCTCCTTAAACAACTGAAAACATTGATATTAAGCAAACTTAAAGGCAGAGCATAGCAACCATGAATTATACCTTAACACTTCATTTGCCTAATTTGCAGAAGAAAAAGTAAGAAGATGATTCACATAACAAACTTACAAGTACAAAGAGAAACACACCATCAATACATGTAACCACAGGAATCCCAAAAAGGACTGCAAAACCCTGGTCTTTCTTCCTTTGCCAAAAATGCAAAGATACAATGAGTAATACAATAGAAGCTTTCTCCCTCAAGAGTCCAACCATGAAAATGACTAAGAAAGTACATAATATAGGCAAGCTAACATATTTTCTTGCCTCTAGGGGTCGAGATCACTATCCTAGGAGCTGTTTCAACCAATTCCAAACTGAGCCACAAATCTAGCAGTCAAAAACAACTTGCCTCTATAAGCTAGGAAACCAATTCATTATTTAATTTGCCTATCTTTCATGAATGAATCTTCTAGAAGAGATAAATAAGTGTCAAAGTATCATAAAATTACATCATTTACAACAAGGAGGATCAAAATCCACTCCAAAAAGTCAAACCTAGTCAAAATTGCGTTTTGTTGAGCTGTAGGTGAAAAATTGAGAAAATGTGCTGATGCGTCATGCCCTAATCCTGAACGCGTCGCGCGCCTTTGAGCCAACTTTGGAGGCACTTCCCGGAGTCATAATGAGTCCAAAGTGGGGTTGTTGGAAAGATATGGATGTCTACTTTCCACCCCAAGTAGAATTTCTAAATTTGGTGGTCATTTGCCCTTCCAAAATTGCAATCTCCCAAGACTGCTTCCTGTGTGTCAAAAAGGTGGCAGAAAGTCATTTTTTGCTTATTTTTTGACCTTCTAGAGGCTCAAAACTTGGTGAAATTTCTTGGTAATTGTCGAGAAAGTGTATTTTGCATGAAAAATCCAAAAATGCTGAGTTTTCCTGAAATGGACCTCCCCAACGAAAGGGTCGCGCGCGACGCGTTGCAGAAGAAAACCTGTTTTTTGCCCAAAAAATTCACAAATGACCAAAAATGCTCAAAATTTTTTGAAATTTGTGCAAAAGGTAAGTCATTTAGCACCATGCTCCTTCAAGGAAGTTTCAGCCAAGATATGGAGGGATCACGCCTTTTTCTTCGTTTTAGTGCCTTGGCCAACCGTCCTTTGAGCACCTTCATTTTTGCCTTACATACGTGCATTCGAGCCCAATAATGATTTTTCATGTTCCGGAGCATGTCCTTCTCTTTGTTAGCCTTGGCCAGCAGCCTCTCCAAATGAGCGTTCACTCGAATAAGCATGGATTCTCGATCTATGGGTGTCAAATCACCGGGTCTCCTACGAGCCAATTCCCGGTCTTCACGAATCTTCCACTGCTCATAAAGCTCGTGCTCATCCTCCAACTGTTTGTTGTGCTGCTTTAAATAGTTAATTACCCATTTTTCCATCTGCGATTTCTTGTGCAGCGACTCATTCTCGGTCCTTTGCTCTTGGATGATCTCCTTGAGCTTTGAGGCAGGGGAGATATCCTCAATATCAATGATGTCAATATCTGGATCACATGACAATCCTTCCTCAATCCTGGGCTGCTTGCCCCTCTCTGATACCTGTGTTGCTATCGGAAATGAGGCCCCTTCCACCTGGTGTGGAGATAACACTCGCGGTGCTGATGAAGAAGGCGAGACCCCTTCCACCTGCTGTGGAGAAAATACTCGCCGAGCTGATGCAAATAAGGCCCTATGGCCTCTCTGATATGTGACCAATGGAGGGGAACTGACATGTCTGGGCCCTGGGATGTCATACTGGTGTGAAGGTCCTCCCTCCTCATGAACAACCTCAGGGGGTGGTGGCGCTCCAAAGAAATCTCGAGAGATGAAGTCCTCCCATAGAATACCCTGCTGGGCCAACTAATGCATGACCACAATCTGGATCACAGCATAATGGTAGATGCTCCTGTGTTGCTGTGCTGGGCTCTTTCTCTGCACCAAGGGCACCATCCTCTCAATATTCCGGCACATGAAAAATGGTATGTTCATCATCCGTACCCGTGTGAAGTGCATCAACAAGCGGATATGATATGAATACACAAGTGAAAATCTGCCCTCACAGGTGAAATAGCGAATGATGAGTCTC
Organism: Pinus taeda; assembly: GCA_000404065.3. Classification (NCBI taxonomy): domain Eukaryota; kingdom Viridiplantae; phylum Streptophyta; class Pinopsida; order Pinales; family Pinaceae; genus Pinus; species Pinus taeda. The sequence goes on along the minus strand of APFE030375072.1, from coordinate 9,104 downwards.
ATCAGGGGCGCATACTCATCCTTCAAGAATCTGAAAGGAAACACAGGAGTTATCTGCCTCATAAATACAGGTTTAATGTAGGGCTCAAAATGAAATTTGTCCAATAGCTGGCGCTTGTTCCACTCTTCTCCAACATTGGGTATCCCTGTTGCTTGAGCAACAATCTCAGGTGACAATGTAAAATCCACCCCTGCAAGATTCACATGCCCGTTGTGCAGATGCAAAACAAACAAGCGGACCATTTCCCTATGATGCTGAATTTGAGAAATCCTATCGCAAAATTCATAACATGATGGCGGAAACATGTGACTGCAAAGTGGACAAGCCTGTAAATAGGTCAAAGAGGTGGGCTCCTCTCTCACATGGTGACCACTCTTTCCACCCCTGTGAGGCCTCCTTTGTACCTCAACCTCTGGTGTTGACTCACGGTCATCACTTTGCTCATAATCGGTTTGGTTTCTGACATGGTTTCAAGAGCAAAGTGGGTGAAATGTACTGCTGCTTCTGCTCAAAAAACTGTTGTTTTAACTGCTGAAATGCTGCTTCAAGGGGACAAATAACACAAGGGAGATGTTAGGGAAGGGAGCCTTTTGAGGGAACTGAGGGAAAATATAAGTAAAAGGGAATTTAGGGAAGGAATCATGACATATACAACATACAATTATAATTTGTAGGGGTTTTATGGCAAGTAGGGTTTAGGGTTATGTTATTGAATTTTAGGGATAGGGATAGGGTTTTAGGGCTTTTGGTATTTTTGTTAGGGAGATTAGGTGAAAATGACAAGGGAGATGGTAATGAGATGTGGGGAAAAAATGAGGGTGAAAAGGGATGACCTTGAGCAGCAAAAACAAAACCCTAGCCTTACTTGCACTTTGACATTTGTAAGCAAAATACACATGAACTTCTCATTTCAAAATGATGACATTTAAATGCTCATTCAAGCTTTAGCAAGCAATCTAATTGATGTTTGGAGCCCTACCTGCAACCTTGAAGAGATTTGGGGTCGATTTAAGGTTTGAAGGCGAATTTTCTGTGTGTAAACCCCAACGCGTCGCGCACGGGTCCTGACGCGTCGCGCGCGCCCAACGCGTCGTGCCTGTGTCTTTTTCCCACTGTGATGACTGCCCTGACGCGTCGCGCCTGCCCAACGCGTCGAGCACAGGTCCTGATGCGCCGCGCACGACCTCTCACAGCATTTTCGCCCAGTCTTTTCACTAAATCGCCTTTCAGACTTGCTCTTGGAGTCTTGGAGGCAAATAATGATAAAATGAAGGGAGGGGTGCTTTTATAAACTTGTTTTGAATTAATTTCCCCTCAAACCCACTTTCTAATGTTTATAACATGGCACTTTTTCAAAGTTTAAATGCTGCTGACTTATGGTTTCCTTTTTGTCTTGAAATTGGTTGAAATGATGTTTTTTCTTGAAAACTTTTGCAGAGGTAGCTTCTGAGGAGTCTTGGCAAAGGGGACCAGGGCCGCATGCTGACTTCTGGAGAATTTGAATTTTTTACAAATTTTTTACAAAAATGAGAAAATGACCTTGCCTTCAAAAACAGAGTTTTTGAACTTAAGGTAAAAATTAGCTATACAATATGAAATCATCTGAAGTGATGCATTGATAGACATCCTATGGCCTGCTGGGCAGTTATTGACCTTAAAAACATGATCTCAAAGACAAATTGGACTAAACCCTAGACTTAGGACCTTGACCTCATAACAAGACCAATGACCTTGTAAAGAATTTATTGACTGAAACAAACTTAATCCAGCGTGCCAAGAGGGGAATAAAAGACACAAGCTCCTCCATCAGGGTTACGGCATGCCTAATGGAATGCAATAAGATGACACTGATGAGACACCTACTTATGCAAATGCAAAGAGCTTTGATCACTAATGGAGGGCTTCTAGACCGACTCTAACACCGGGAACAGTCGAAATTGTCGAAACTGCGAGAATAGCCAGAGCATCTGTCTCTGAAGGAGAGTAGCATGCAAGGGACAACTAACTAACATTGGGACAGTTGTATGGTACTTAGCAGCAAATACACCAAGCATGCAATGTTACAGCTAGCATGCAACAGCAAGCATGCAAAGGACAACAAGCATGCTAGGGACAACAAGCAAGCAAGATGCAACCAGCACATAGGTCAGTATGGCAACATGGCGCAGCAGTGGCACATAATGCAGTACAATGATGGGTACAGTCATGATTAATGAAGCATGATGATTTGCAGCATAGTGATGATGGGTGCAGCACGGTGAGGTGCAGCATGATGACGAAATGCAGCACAACGATAGGTGAAGGAGTCACCTTGGAGAATCAGTTGAAGCAACATGTCTTCAACTAATCTCATGTATCATCTTCTTAGAGATGATCTATGCTCTTATCTAGATAAGTCAAAGTGTTGACCTCTGTTGTAAATGCACTATCTCTCTCTCTCTGCTGAACTATTGAAGAACATATAAGAAGAATTGATCAAGGGTTTCCCCACATTGGGGTTTGTCCCTGGCTAGCACCACATCTTGTGTCCTCTTGTCTTGGCTTGTCTTCCACAATTTATGTTTATGTTCTATCTGCAATTTACTTTAATGCTGATGTGATTGCTAATCTGGAAAAGATATTGAGCTAACTGTGAAAATTGAAATAAATTGCTCTAAGCATAAAACATACCTAAAATTAACAAAGACGGTATTCCAAGTATCTTTTTTGACTTGAACCTAATGATATCCAGACTTTAAGTCCAACTTGGTGAAGTATTTTGATTGTTGCAACTAATCCAACAGATCATTTATCCTGGGCAGGGGGTACCTGTTCTTGAGCATGATTTTTTTCAACACCTTGTAATCTATACACATCAACCAAGTCCCATCCTTCTTTGGTACAATGATGATGGGTGACCCACATGGTGATGTACTCGGTCGAATGACACCCTGTTCTAGTAATTGTTGCAATTGTTTCTTCACCTCACTTGCTTATATAACAGAATGTATGTACATCCCAATGTTTAGCAATGGGGAGTTTGGCGATAGTTGGATCTCGTGCTCCACTTCCCTCTTCGATGGTAACCTTTTAAGCTCTTGGAACAGATCCCTATATGCCTGTAGCAACTCTTCCAATTGTTTTTGTTTCTTAGTACACCCCTCCAGGGATAGCTTTCCTCTTACTAACTCTTCAACAGACTGACTTTCTCTTAAATATAGTAAAACATACCTTTTGCTAGAACTGATCAATTTCTTGGTTTGGTTGGCACTTACTAGCAAAAATTTTGACTTATCTTTGTGCGTGTTGATGGTGAGCGATTTTCCATGCTTGACGAGCCGGTATTGGTTGGCTCTCCGCATGAATATTGCATCTTGCATGTACAGGTAGGGACTTCCAACCACCACTCTGCATGCATCAAGGGGCACTACATCTAGTTATACTTCATCAATAAAATCAACACTAATGGAAAATATAATTTTACAATGTTTTGTTACCTTCAACTCTGCATCCTTATTTACCCATCCCAATGGATATGGGGCTCGAATGATCACAAACTTCCAATTCCAATTTGTTGACCAGCTCTACTGTAATGAGATTTCCGTGTGATCCTGAGTCAAACAGAGCATCAATCTGTCTTCTTTACTTGTATCTTTATGTGGAAGAGTTTGGTCATTTTTTTCTCTTCTTATTGTTGAAGGCTACTCAGATTCACCTTCTTCTGCACTAAGGTATAGACAATTGTCTCATCCACATCCAAGCTACTTTCAACCAGGTTGCTCGAATTGATGGCTATGAGATTCTTCTTCTTCTTGTCTTTCTTTTTGTTCATCGAGTTAAACTCTAGATGTAACTTCCAGCACTTCTTTGTATGGTCGTCAATGTTACAATAGCTGCAGCGGTTACTAGGATCTTCGCACTGGTGTGTTATGGTTGTCGTCTTCTTATCTTTTCCCCATTTCAACTTCTTCTTCCCCTCCTTATAAGCATCTTGTTCCTCCTTCTTCGATCTACTTGATTACCCTTTCTTCAAGCCTAGGTTCTGCAGGTACTATGCCTGTACAGAAGCCTCGTACACCAATGTGGGCTTGAACAACACCACTTGCTTCCACAAATGGTTGTGTAGACCCCACATATACTTGAGGAGTACATATGGATTCTTTGGGGAGATACCCAACATTATGCCCATCTTTCTTAACTCTGTGGAGTACTCTTGTACGCTATGCCCTTCTTCTGCTTGAAGTAGTGTCACTAGATCCATTGGTCCTCTACAGACCCAATAGGTAAAATTATGACTTTATGAGGGTTTTGAAATCCTCCCACTTAGTCACTAGAGGATCTCCCTCCAACTTCAAGGTCTCTGTGTGGCTTTCCCACCAGGTCAAGGCATGGCCCTCTAATTTTAGCAGCACAAATGAAATCTTTTGTTCCTCCTCTATATCATGAACACTTAAATACACTTCTAGTTGCTGCAACCAGTGATTCAGCGTCAAAGTGTCAATCTCGCCTTACTACGGCTTATTATTGACCTTCGCTTCCATTTTGAACAAAGACTGTGAATGATTCACAACACTCAAACTGAGTTGATCTTTTTTGGGTCCTCCCTTCGACTAGTTCTCTATTTCTTTTCGATCTTCTGATTTGTCCTTTACATTAGAACCCCCATCTTCTCCAAGTAGCCCAAGCTTATTGTTCAAGACCGGCATGAGGTGATTCAAATTGCAGCTTACATCTGCAACTTGTGCTTCCAATCATGAAAACCTCTTCTCTACAGGATCAACAGGGTTATTCAAAGATTCGTTAGCTGTGATTAGGGTTTTACGACTTTTAACTCAACCGATCTATATCCCTTGCAAATCTCCACAACCTACCCAAAGAAACCTCTCTCTATGTGCAGAATATGAAAATAAAGTGTTGTGCTAAAGTGGCAAAGTTTTACCCCCAAAAAATGTCATTTGATGCTTCAAAATGCTCCTAGAAGGTTTTAGACCCCAATTTGCCAAACTGGGTCCCGCCGATAAAAAATGGTTTTGCGCGCTGATTCCTCCACTTTTTCCACTCTGAAAGCATCAAGATGGATGACAAACAATATAACGATCCAATCTAGATCAGATAATGAAGTCTATTAGGTGAAGAAAATACCTAGCAGCAAGGTGACTATTGTTGGCATAGTACAATGGACAAAAGGTGTCTACATGTGAGCAGCAAGTTGACAAAAGACAAAAGGAGTTGATCTTCTCTGTGACAAGGGGGAGGCAAAGGACAGCCAAGAACAGTGGACAAAGTGGACTAAAAGGGTTGCTTGTCAAGGACTACATCAGCAAGTAATTCAAGTTATTTTGTCTTTGTTTTGCGGGCAGTTGTGAGTCTAAAGGATTAGACTTTAGCTTTAGTTGAATAGTCAAACGACAGAATGGTATTTGTGGTATTATAGCATTGTATTAGGGTTTCTAGAGGGACATGATCCCCAGTACCAGAACCTTATGATTTTCTTGTTGATCAACTGACAAGAAAAGTTTTGGACCATATATATCTTGTGTACTTTTATTGATTTCACTACTGTTATATTCCACTGTGCAAAGTTGTTTTTGGTTGAGCACTGCTAGTGTGTTTATGTTAATTTTAAGTATGTTCTATGCTTAGAGCAATTTATTTCAATTTTCACAATTAGCTCAAGATCTTTTCCAAATTAGCAAACACATCAACATTAAAGTTGTTGATTTGGGGTAGCATTGGATGTGCTCTAGCCACGAAATTTGGTGGAGAGGTTGGGGCACATGAGATATCCAATACCCAAAAAGGGTTTGGGCAGATTCTGAACAGATCAGGAGATATTAAAGTAATTAATATTTTTAATGGAATCCCTAAGTCTAAACTTAGGGAAAATACAATATTAACGTGTATTAATATGAATCTGTGTTAGAGTGGTCCAAAAGACATGGATCAAGCCAGATTTAATATTAGCCATTGATTAGGGACTTAATCTCGGTCGTTGAGATGTCAACAGGAAAAGTATAAGAGGAGGATTAAGGGTCACTTGGAGAATACACCAGAGTGATTAGTCATTCTATTCTCTAGAGCGGGGTTTGCTAAGAGAGATAGAATCAGTGATCGGGAGAGCGGCTGAAGGGCATTGAGTATAGAGAGACAGAGAGGCAGAGATAATGCCAAGATAGTAGCAAAGCAGCCGGAGAGAGAGACGCAGGAGCAGCCAATGCTCACGCGGGGCCACGCAAAGGCAGCTAAGTGTTGCGCAGAGCACCAAAGGGGCCAGCGTAGCTGACGCAGAGGCTCAGAGAGCTGACGCAAGGCCTCCTAGGGCTGACGCAGTGCCAGCGCTGGGCTAGGAGAGGCTGACGCAGTCTAGATTGTGCAGACGCTGGGGTTTCTGGGGCAGATTGGTGCTGAGTAGCTGTCGAAAGGATTATCCGGGGTTCCAACCAATAGATTTGTCAGAAACCTAGAGGTATTACTGCTAAGGAAATTCTTTGTTGGTAGGCCAATTTCTGCACCCAGATTGTACTCTGATATTGCTTAATAAGAAAACTCTTAGATAGTTGCACCGGTTTTCCCACATTGGGTTTCTCCGGGGACATTAGTCCAAAAATAATGGTGTCATGTGGTGTGTTTGTTCTTGTTTCTTTTAGTTGCTGACTGTAATATGTTGAGCAAGCACTAGTGTTTATTTTCAATATTTACTTTGTAAATAACTTGTTAAGGAAAAATACCAAGTAGATAGGAATAAATCAGAAAAAGTGCATGAAGGGTTTCTAACTAAGTAAACTTAGAAACTTCAACATGGTGTCAGAGGGTGATTGCAAATCACAGGAGGACTAAAAGACATTAGCCAACGGAGCAATAGCAACAGAAAACAGTTGTCCCAAGGTGACAGAAGTTGTTTCTAGCAACGGAGAAGCCAAGGAGTGTGACGCAGAGCCAGCGAGGGCCACGCAGAGGAAGCCGAGAGTTGCACAGAACCCCAGAAAGGTTAGTGTTGCTAATGCAGAGGGCCAGAGGGCTGATGCAGACCCATTTGGGGTGGCGCAGAGCCAGCGTGAGGCAGAGAGGGGCTGACGCAATTCACAAAGAGGCAGTTGCTGGGGTCTAGAAGGCTACAGGAATATTGCAGAGTGGAGCTGGTGAGGTACTGTAGTCAAAACAGTACCTGACAGAGCAGGGCCAGAGGAGTTGTTACCGAGGGTTTCTAGCCAAGGAACCTGGATCAGCAGTGCAGCTGCACAAGCCGATCAAGGTAGGGGGCATCTCGACAAGCGGCAGAAGGATTTCCAAGAGGGAAATCAGGACTCACAAGGAGTCCAGAAGAGAACTTCCAGACGGGAAGTAGAGACTCAGAGGAGTCGAACAAAGAACTTCCAAGAGGGAAGTAGATGAGCATCATGGCACTACACGAGGTAAGAGACCAGGATAGACTGGACGGGGCATTGAACTTCGCATTCTGGAAGGCTAGAATCTTATCAGTGCTTGACAGGAATCGTGTCAAGAACTTCGCCTAGAAGGTAATAGCTATCCCAGTCGACCCCAATGATAATAATAGGTACGAAGAGGCAATGGCGAGGGCCAAGTGCATTATCCTTGACGGGGTCAAGGATCATGTGGTACCACATATAGCCGAGAAGGAAATGGCATTTGAGATGTGGGAGGCTCTCAAGAAGCTGTATCAGCATACTTGTGTGCAGAGAAGAATGTTGCTCGAGAACCAGATGAGGTCGTATCAGATGAAGAAGGGTCAATCGATTGACACCTTCCTTGGAGGACTGAATGAGATCCGAGACCAGTTGACTGCTATAGGAGTGACACCGGATCAGGAGCTTATGGTGAGGACAGCCCTAAATGCTATCTCAGAAGATTGGGAAGTATTTGTCCAGAGTATCCTGGGCAGAGGGACTCTCCCACCTTGGGAAGAGATGTGGGCAGCTCTTCACTAGGGAGAGATCAGACGGCAGCCGAAGACAGGTAACAGCAGCAAAGCGATCAAGGTCAAGCAGGAGGAGGAGGATGTGGCCCTAGCATCTGAGGGAAAGTAGGAAAAGCGGAAGAAGAAAGATCTCTCCAAGATCAAGTGCTTCCATTGTGAGGATCTGGGTCATTATGCGACCCAGTGTCCAAGGAAGAAGAGTAAGGGAGAGTCTTCTGAGATTAAGGCAGCGCCAGCACGAGCAGAGAAGGGAGTTTTGACAGACGATGACTATGCCACGAGTGCACACACGCCACTTGAGCGGAAGTGGGAAGACATTGAGATGTAGTCAGATGGACTACATGCGATGAGGGGCAGGATCCTTGGGGTACCCAGCCTCTTAGATTAGACCTTGCTACAGGAGTCCCGACGAGGAGTAGCAGGACTGGCTGATGTGGGTAGAGACAGATGCAGATGGAGCGGTAGAGAGAGCTACAGTGCAGGAGTCCCAAGATAGCACAGAGCTAGCGGGTTGCAGCAGTGCGAGAGGCACAGGAGTGTTGCACCAGTACAGGAAGGCACAGAGAGGTGTGCAACGGTGCGAGATGCAGGGAGTTGTTGCAGCAGAGTAGAGGTCAGAGATAGGGAGCACTTGTCAACGACAGAGGGAACTTCAGCATCAGTGGGTGTCTCTAGCCCAACAGGGAGGTCAGTTGGGAGATCAGTTACTTACTTCTCAATAACTAAGATGCAGTGCAGCAGTGGGCAGCATGATGCAACTTGATGAGAGGAGGTGCAGTGCGGATGCAGTGCTGGGAGAAAGGACCAGCGGCAACACGGATGCAGAGGGAGCTGATGTACAAATGCAGCAATGGCAGTGGTAGAACCATGGGCAGCAGTACAGGATGCAGCAGTGCAGAGGATGTTGGGCAGGAAGGCCTAGCATCAGCACAGGTACCGATGCTGGATGATCAGAGTAATACTCAGTGAGGAGTATTGCTAGAGCACAGTCCTCGCTAAGAGGGGGTGTTGATTTGGGGTAGCATTGGATGTGCTCTAGCCACGAAATTTGGTGGAGAGGTTGGGGCACATGAGATATCCAATACCCAAAAAGGGTTTGGGCAGATTCTGAACAGATCAGGAGATATTAAAGTAATTAATATTTTTAATGGAATCCCTAAGTCTAAACTTAGGGAAAATACAATATTAA
>APFE030375068.1:140910-155145 GCA_000404065.3 Pinus taeda | reverse complement strand
ATAGATATATATCACAAAACTAATACCATAGTTATCCTCCCTCTCAAGGAGGTTCTAACCACAAGGCTAAGCTATGAAGGTAACTCAGTCCCAACTATATGTGTGGTTCTCTTCCAATCAGTTCTCACTCTTTGCCATCATAATATATCCATGTCATATCCGTATCCTACTCAGATGAATCTCTAAGGATATTTTTCATCCTGCCTCACAGCTAGCCATGTTAGCAACATCGTACTCAACCTCGATCGTGCTATGAACCTCTCATATAAGATGTAATGGGTAGATCTCATACTAAGGTAGAATCCAAATGTTCTCATCTCATCAATAACAATCCTAATCATCATCATTACATCCAAGTAGTCACACATCACAGGAAGATCGTCCCCTTAAAGTATTATGAAGGATTCTTGGCAACAACTCAATTTGAATGAAGCGACTCAATCATGAATCGACTCAGATTCTATGTATAACATATATGTATACGAACGAGTGTTCAAATAAACATCAATGCTTCAATCAAATTTTGTTTGCCATGTAAAGTTCAACAATATCTCCTTACAACTTCTTGAAATTCAATTAGAGTGTCTAAGGATTTGGATTTCCTCTTTCTACCAGTTCTTCAATAGCTTCGCAATATATATTTCCAACTTTAGAAATTGATACATCATGCCATGATTCATCATTTTGCACTTCAGAGAGCATCTCCCTCTTAATTTTATTATCATGGGCTCATTTCCTATCAAGAGTAGACCATCAGTATAAAACCAAAATAAAAATCAAGTTCATACCTTGGAACACTTCTGAAGTAGAGGTTTGGATCTACACATCTTCTTCTTGGCTCGACCAGATAACTGTCAATGTATACATATTTGGATCGGAGAGCTTGCTTTACACCAATATTTATGAAAACATAACAATTTACCCAAACAATATGATTATCCTTACACAAATCAAATAATATCAAACTCATCAATGTCATTTGTATCAAATTATTTAGACCAGGTGACAGGTAGAGCTCTCATCAAGTCATGAATTCATATATTATCATGCCAACAAGTTGTCATTTATAGAACAATATCAATCCAAATCTCATCAAGTCATTCTCGTGATCATAATATAAGTCATTTCTGTCACTAGATGAAAATGTATACACCAAGGATAAGTCATGCATGTTCCATCCATTTATTGTTAGATTTCTTCACACTGAATCACAACTATCAATACTTCAACCATTGTGCTAAGAATGAGGAGGCCATTACAAAACCATTATCGAATACCAATATTAGTCACTTAAAGTCACTATGCCCACATAAAATTGTCATCAAGGAAAATCATCAGTCATAAAATCAAATCATTAGTCATCAGGTCAAATCCCAAATTTGCTATCATAATGAGATCTATATAAAATATCTCAATTATCAAGTCAAGGTTATAAATCATTATCATGTCAAAGCTCCAAACACTTTCATCTATATCAATCAACCAAATTTAGTCAAATTCTTGCATCACAAACTTCAATGGTTAATTCATAATGACATATCTATATGCATATCCCGGACACCCGCAAACACAAGTTCGGTCTTATATTCATATTATAGCAAACATTCAAACTTTCCTGCTCATAGATCTTTCTGTTGTGAGCTCCACATCTGTAGGACTGACATCCTTTAGGTGAAAATTTGGCACAAAACTTCATTTTTGTGTCCAGCGGGCATAGCCGCACCCATAGGCCTTCTCTGTGAGTGATTGGGAGGTTACAGTCGTACCCTTGACCTTAATTCCATGCGGAAAAGAGCTATAGTTGCACCTATAACCGAGGCTTAGAGTAAGAGAAAACTCTCTCTTCTTAGATCATAATTTTGCTTCAGATCAACAATGTCAAATATTTTTCTATTCATGTCCATAAATCATACTTCAACAGTAAAGAATATACATATAATTCCAATGGTAATAGGAGTAGGGATCTTATGGAGAGATCCTACCTATAAATGGGAATCCACTTCAGTCATCCTTATTTACGTCATCAACTTGACCATAACACTGTCATGCATGAGCATATCTATTAGATCATAAAGTTAGACTATATCACATATTCATCATGGTCATATATTTTAGCATCGGTTACTTCACCATGACATCATGACATCAATATTTCATCAAGGGTTATTTTTAGATAGCTAATAGGAGCATACTCCAAGAGTCATGATCACATCATTACTTCTTTGTCATGTAATTCAATCTATCAAGTATTGACATTCAATTTTACCATATGCCATAATTACTAAGCACATCAAAACATAACCATGGTCAACAAAAGATCTTGAATACAATTCTCATTGTTATACTTCTACCATCATGGCTACCATGCTTTTCAACATTAATAATATCAAGTTACCATCTATTATAATCAAGGTGCTAGCCTTCTTCATGGGAGAAATATATCCAAAATGATAGGTGTTAGCCCAACATCAAGTATACCAATATATCAAGGATCAATATTAAGAATCAAGAAATACCAAGTGCACCATTTCATCATAAGAACCATGAATCTAAATCACTTTCATATGCATGCATGAACCATTTGAGAAGGAGAAATTATCATCATACCTTAGGGATTTCCTTGACATCCAATATTACAACTGAAACATCACATTGAAACAATATACCATACATACCTTGTAGTATTCAAATAAATGTGCATATTTTGATTTGACATAGGCAACTTGTAGCACTTTGTCATCTTTTCATCAGGTGCCTCTTTACCTTTTCCAACTCTAGCCATCTTTTCTGCATCTCAAATGATCCTTAAGAAGGATCCACTTATCACATCTATTTAAGGAGGTTAGAAACATCCATATACTCAAATATACATGCAAGAAGTGTAAGAAATGATAAAAACAATAATAAGATCAATAACTCTAAACAAAAATAAGGACATAAAGAAGCATCATAAATTAGAAAGAACTTACCTTCAATGAGAGGCGATCCTCCCCCTCTTGAACCAACCTTCAAGAGCCATCACTATCATGATAGTAAACTTGATGCCTTCACTATTTTAATCAACTTTATCAACAACCATGACTACTAGAGACTATCCCATCTAAGGCTTCATCACATCTGTCACAAGTGCTTGAGCATCTTCACATTGATCATGCTAGGTTTCATATCTCATATCTTTTCCATAAACCAAGGTTTCTCTCAAACCCTAACCTCATAATATCCATCAAACCCTAATACACAAATTGCCTATGGTTTTCTTCAAACCCTAGAATTCTTTTAGGTCTCCTCCATCTTCTCTTGCTTCCATCAAAGGTGTCTCCATGGGGGTTATCTCCATAACTTTTTTTTAGCCCAGCTCTGCAACCATGTTAATTTTTCATAGGGCTATATTGTTATTTTCTTTGATAATTTCATTTCTTCACTAACACATTAAGTTCAACCCATAACATCATAACATTATTCAGATTTTCATCATTATTCAGTAACATATGAAACTATGTAGAAAGAACACTATCATTATCATCGTCAATGCAACGGAACATAAAGGAACAATAGAAGAAAAACATTCACACATAGCGACACTAGGATTGGTTGGAGATAGGAAAAACCCACTATGGGGAAAACCCTTTCAAATTCTTCTTCCTATTAGATCGTCATCAAATGATTAAAAAAAAAAGAGTACAATGATCTATATTTTCATCTATGCAACTAACCAAAAAAAAAAACTACAACATCCATAAATGAACCCAATAAATCTTATACTCAAAAATCTGATTCTGAAGTCTGTAATGAGTTGTCACTATCTCCATGCAACTACCAAACCTTGTGGTCACTGAGCGAAATATTCAAAAAATTGAGAGTCCATCATTTAAGTCTCGGTCGCATAGAGGAGGAGTCATGCAAGTGACTATAGTAGCCCAGTCACACCCTTAAGCTTGACATGTGAGTGACTGGGGTCTACAATCAATATTATGAAACCCTAACTCACAGTCACATGGATGGAGAGTTGCCTATGCGACTCGAAGGCTCTATTTGCATGGATTCACTTATGTGAGATTGACTGTGGTTGATTTCATCATGTGTTGTGTCAATTACTGAGGCCCAAAACCCTAAAATTGAGATGTGAGCTTTAGACCCTACAATTTCACCTCAGAGCAAATCTGATCCTCCGCAGATGAGCCTCAAACCTGTGTGAGCAAAAAACAAAGATAGAAGAGTGTCTCATGATGGTGTTCAAATGAGGTAGAGATCACTTGTATTTATAGCCTTCCAAGAGTGTCTACTTTGCTTTAGGGTCAACCTTGAAAAATGTGCACATGTGGGATTTTTGAAAAGAGGAATTCAATGCAATCATTATCTTCATCAAGTGATTTGTCCAAAGTGGAATTTGACTGCAGTTGCATATTTTAACAATTTCAAGTTCGGTCAATCCCACTCTTCACTTAGACAATGAAACCCATACCACTCTGGTTGATAAACCATTGATTGATCATGTGGTCAAATCAATTCCCTCTTTGGTCGATCCCACTCTCCCCTTAGAGAGTGAAGTCAATACCAATCAATTTATTCTTGTTACTTTAGATTCTAGCGGACAAGGGTTCATTTCACCCATTTCTACATAACCCCCTCTAAGCACCAAGGTCATTTCCTTTGATTCAAATAGACTCACAAAGCCTCGTCTCCCTTCTTACATCCCTTTCTAAATCATTGTAAATTCTTGTGATAAGAACATGCGTCAAACTATTCTAGATGAAAGTGATTTTGTTAGTATTTTATCCTCAACCGTTTGGCAAGCTTTGGGATACCCTCATCTTGTGTCTGTTACTCAGAATTTGTTGGCTTACAAAATATCCAATGAAGCTTTAGGGATCCTTCCTTAGATTCCAATTAACTTGGAAGGAAAAACTATTTGGATTGATTTTATGGTAGTGCAAGGCCACTTGATTCAATTTTCTCCATGGGTGAGACTATGTCTATGCAATAATTTTTTTCGTGTCCACACTCTTTCATGTGATGCCTTTCCCTCATAATGGAACATTTTTGACTATTGACCAACATTCGTTGGTCCTGATCTAACTACCAACCATCCAACCTCCCTAAATTTTCCTTATACACAAGTGGTATTTCCCTTACCACAGGTTAATTAGGTGGCAACTTGTCCCATACTTTCATTTACCAATGAAAACGAGCCTCTCAATGTATGATTAAATTCTTTTGACTTAGACATGGTAACTGACATGGTGAACCCTTCAATGGGGACATCAGAACCTGATATTCCTACCCCTAATGCGATGAATGCGAAAGATGAAATACATAATTCCTATCCCTATTGAGTCCCTTGGCATCTATTCCTTCCAAAGCATTATTCTTCCATCTGATGAAGGCCTCTTGGAAGCCATGATTGAGGTGTGTCCCTTGCAATTTGGTCCTTCAAGCACATTGTCCACTTGGAATCCATGATAAGGTTCCATGAGCATAGTTCCTTTTCTTTTGTTAAGCTTGTTAAAAAATGAAAAAAATCCTCATCTAATTGATTCGAGGTTTCAACTAGATCTCATAAATGTTGAGTCAAATCTTTCACCTAATCTCATAAATGAACCTTCATTTCATTCGCCGATTAGTAACCAATAGTCTACTTGGGCATATCAAATGAAGCTTGAGGGGTATGTGCCTCTCGTCATCATATTAGAATTAAGCCACTAGCTTCTGCCATCATGCTGGGGGCATGGGAACCTTTCTCAAGCATAGTTTTCTCTCTATTTAAGGCTTGTTCAAAAATGAAACATATCTCAAGCACTTTTTTCTCTCTGTTTCAAGCTTGTGTAAAAATGAAACCTGTATCGAGTTCATTTTATTATTATTTTCAAGACTCGTTAAACTCATGAAAATCTCGAGCTTCTTTTGTTGTCTTTTCATGCTTGTAAAACACACATGAAAATTTCAAGTTCTTTATGTCTTTTCCTGCTCGTTAAATAAATTCAAATTCGGTGAGTGATCTCTTTTCCATTCTCAACCTTGTTAAACTATGGGAAGGACGTAAAGATATTTTTATCGATTTTTTGGGCTCTTTAAAACTGTATGAAAAAAGGAACCTCTCAGAGTCCTCTTTAAGCTCTTTTTAGAATTTTGACCCCTTTTACCGACTATGTAGAATATTTACAAAAAATATATATTTTGATCAACGATGGTCAAAAGAGTTCTCCCTTGAAGTATTTTACACTTTTTCAGGCTCGGGGGACTAAATTTATGAAAAAGAACACTATAGAGCTTTATTTTTATCTCTTTTTCAAACTCTCTAAATGTGAAAAATAATTCGAGTTACCCCTTCACTGGACATGTAAAACATAAACAGTGTAGAATTTGTCAATCATGATGAGACCGAACCACTCCTTCCCTGGGTTCATTAAAAATACTTCAAAGGACTTCTCCAAAGGATAATATTATACTACAGTACTGTGTTATCCTCCTCAATATTGTGTAAAAATGATCCAGATTTAAACAGGAACGCAACAAATTACAGATATAACCATACATATAGAGATGCAATAGAAATAATACTTCATTTCATTACTGTAAAATACTGAAATATGCTTACAAACAGAAATGGAAATAAACTAGCTATGGCAATGGTTGCTTATCTCTGAGAAGAGATGTGGTGAATACATGCCTTTGAACTATGTTATAATGAGGCTAAAAGGCCTATTTATTGTTGAGAAATAATGGAAAACCCTAAACATCCAAAATCCTAACCCTAGAAGATGAAACACCAAAATGTGGGCCCTATTTGGGTAAATTGGTACATCAACTTCCTAGGGTCGTTTTGGCATACGATCTCCATTTGACACGAAAAATATCTCATTAGAAAAATATATCCGAGAAATACAACTTTGGGAAGAGCAACATTGGTCCATGGATCCATGTTTTCCCAAAAAACGTCGTTTAGGGCCTCAAAATGGCTCCAGAAGTTCAAGACCTGAAAAGGTGTTAAAAATAGTAAACTGTGCTACAATTAAGGAAACTAAAAAGCTAAAAGAAACAATGGTGGGGGTCCAAGTGGACTTAGTGGGTGGCCACCAATATCCACCTAGATCATTCCTCCCACCTTAGGAAGCAATGGTCCCCATTGCGTTGAGTTACTCATGAGATGAGGAAACTTTTGCTGGAATTGGTCCCTGGTGAGCCACTTGCCCTGGTGAAGGAGTTGGCCTGTTTTGACAACTCAATATAGTTGGATATTCTGCTAACGAGTGTGCTTGATCTATGTGTCCATGTTCCGATCAGTTGCAGCTTGTTCCATGCAATCTAGATTTAACTCTGTGGGTGTGAGCTGTTCTGCAATGTCAGATGTGTCTAGTAATGGTGGAAAGTATGGCCGAAGGTTGTCCACATTGAACACTCGATGCATGCCAAGGAATGGGGGAATCCTGAGATCAAATGCATTGTCTCCCATAGCCTTGGTAATGGTGTAAGGACCATATCAGAGTGGTCTGAGTTTCCGATAGGCTCTGGTAAGGCTTTCCTTTTGCAAATGCAACCAAACTTTGTCGCCCGCCTGAAACTTGTGTGGTACCCAATGTTTATCATGTCACTGCTTGTACTTGGAATTTGATTTCTATAGAATGTCGTGGACCTGATGGTGAATATGTTGGATTTTCTCAATGAAGTTTTTTGCCTTATCTGTTTCAGATTGGACATGAGCTGAATCTGCGTGAGTAGCTGCAAATGGCATGGCCACATCAATGGGACATAGTGGTTGGAATCCTAAGCCCACCTGAAAAGGGTTATGGTCAGTCGAGCTATGGAGAGCTCGGTTGTAGCTATGCTAAACATAGGGGAGGCTCTCATCCCATGTGCATGGATGCTTTAAGTTGTACATATGCAGAATGTGTACAATCATCCTGTTGACAACCTCTGTCTGACCATCAGTTTGAGGATGGAAGGCTATGGACTTAGTGAGTTTGGTGTCCAGCATCAACCAGAGGTTGGACCAAAATGTACTGAATAACCTGTTGTCCCAATCTGAGATGATAGACCGTGGGATCCCAAAGTGTACCCACACTCATTCAAAGAAGAGTTTAGTAGTGGCTTTTGCTGTGATATTCTTCTTGCAGGCTGCCATAATGGCCATCTTTCGAGAACTTGTCAACTACCACAAAAACACAGTCATTTTCATGCTTAGTAGAAGGAAGGCCCAAAATGTAATCCATGGAGATGGATTCCCAAGGTCAACTAGGGGTAGGCAACAGGGTATAGAGGCCTTGCTTCTTGATGGTCAGTTTGGCAATGGCATATGCAGTGCATGATATGATGTACTTCCCAACATCCTGTCGAAGATTCAACCGATAGAAATACTTATGTAGTAGTGCCACCATTTTCTTGACCCCGAAATGCCCAACAACCCGACTTTAGTGTGCTTCCCAAATCATCTTGGCATGCTCACTTGAAGGAACACAAAGGTGACCTAGGTGGCATAACAGGGCATCCTGGAGGTGAAAATCCAGAACATGCTGACCCTCCAAGGGTGTCTAGTATGTGTGGCCGAATTTTGGGTCACTTTTGTAGAGAAGTGGCCAATCAGAAGTCTCATGCCCACAAGAGTTGAGCACAGTGGTTAACACCATGATCGGTGGTCGACTGAGGAAATCTACAAAATTATTTGTGCTTCCCTTCTTATACTTGATATTCAAATGGAATTGTTGCAGGTATGTGGACCACTTATGATGGTGATCATTTTGCAATTTCCCTTGGGTCTGTATGAACTGCAGGGGTTGGTGGTCTGTGTGGATGACTGTTTCCTTCCCTAAAATGTAATGCTTCCATTGTTAGCAGGGCTGCACAATGGAGTACATCTCTTTGTCATAAGTGGGATACTTATGGACTGTGTATGAAAATGACTCACTGTGATATGCCACTGGATGCCCGTGTTGAGTAAGGACTGCCCCAATAGCATAGTCAGAGGCATCTGTCTCGACCTGAAATGGTTGTTGTAAGTATGGTAATGTGAGCACTGGTGTTGAGCAGAGGCGATCTTTCAACTCTGTGAATGTGTTCTGCTGAGATTCAGACCAAAATAATTTTTCTTTTACTCCTCCCTTGGTGACATGACTCAAGGGCCAAGTGATATGAGAAAATCCCAACACAAACTTGAGATAGATGTTGGAAAGACCTAGAAAGTTGCAGAGATTTGTCAGAGTGGTTGGAGATGGCCAATCTCGAATGACTTAGATCTTGGCTAAATCCACATGAATCCTCCGTTCATCAATAATGTATCCCAGATACTGAACTTGGGTCATTCCAAAAGTGCATTTCTCTAAAGTAGCACATAACTTGTGTTGCCATAGTGTTTTGAGAACCTGTCGGATGTGGTGGAGGTGCTCTTCCAAACTCTAGCTGAAGACCAGGATGTCATTCAAGTATACCACTACAAATGAGCTGGCAAATGGTGGCAAGATGTCATCCATTAGCCTCATGAAGGTTGCAGGAGCAATCGTCAATCCAAAAGGCATAACAAACCATTCAAAAAGGCCATACTTGGCTTTGAAGGCAATATTCCACACATCAGAGGGTTCAATTGATACCTAGTGATATCCTGACTTCAAATCAATCTTGTTGAAATATTTTCCCCCTTTCAGTTGGTCTAGGATTCCATCAATCCATGGGATCAGGTACCTATTACGGACATTGATATTGTTCAACACCCAATAGTCAATACAGAGTCTCTAAGTCCCATCCTTCTTCTGTACCAACACGATCTGGCTCCCACAGGGCGATGAACTCGGACGGATGTGACCTTTCTGCAACAAATCCTGAATATTCCTCTTGATTTCATCGTTCTCCAGAACAGAGCACCGATAGATTGGTCCATTGGGTAGCGGTGCACCTGGGATCAGATCGATGGAGTGCTTGACCTGACAATGCAGAGGAACCCCTGCAGGGTAGGTGAAGATGTCCTCGTACTCCTCCATGACCTTGTCCATCTATAGTTGTCGTGTAGAGGGGTCCTATCTGGAGGTCATGGCCACCGTCTTCTTCTTTCCTTGAGGGCGTATCACCACGAAAATTTTTTTCCCGGTTTTGGAAATGAGCTTTCTGCATTGTTTTGCAGTAACCAAAGAGATGACAGTAGGTGCTGCTACCTCCGGTATCCTGTACAACTTATTTCCCAAAATAACAATAAAATCACGGGGCCTTGACTCATACACAACATGTCACTTAGACAAGTATGGTTTTCCTAATAATACATCACAAACATCAAGGGGAGCAACATCACACAATACCTCATCTATGAAGGGCTTTATGTTGTATGGAAGGCGACACTGTTGACTTACGCAAAGATCCCATCCTTGGTGAAGCCACCCGATGGTGTACGATTGTTGATGTGCTATGGTCGGTAAGCCTAACAACTTCACGACCTCTGCTGAAATGAGGTTCTTTTGGCTCTCATTGTCGACAATGAATTGTACTGGGGAGCCCTTTACCCACATCTGGGAGTGGAAGAAACACTCCTCCTCCTTTGGATCTTTGGGTTCCTCCTTCTGGATCTTCGTGGTGGCAATAGTGGTGTTGGGCTCCGCATCGATAATCTACTTCCCTTTGTCATTCCCCTCGTCAGGTTCTGACTCAGAGTCAGAACATGCATCTGATTTTGAAACCTTTAGCTTGGCCACTAGTGACTGCTTGGCCCGACACTCACTTGTGTTGTGAGTGGAGCTCTTATGGAACTCACATCACTTTCCCGTGTCCTTTTTCGACTTCGCGACATTCTTCTTTGCTTGAAGCTTTGGCGGGTTGTCTTGGGCCGCCCCGCCTTGGCTTTGTCCTTTGTTCTATAGTTTGGGAGCACCTTTCCCTTGCTTCAAATTCATAGATCCAAAGTCTTGCTTCTTCTGTTTAAAATTTTGCTCGATCTTGATAACATATTGGTAGCCATGCCAAGCGAGGAGATGTTTAGGAATTATATTTCTTTCTGGATGTACTTGTGCAGGAAGCCGGGATATTTGAGTACCAAATGCTGCTTTGAATCCATGATACCCAACTTTGTGCGAAGGGGAAAATATTGGTAAACTCTGGCACGTCTTGGCCCCTTCCCTGCCATAGCGTGGTCCACTTTATGTATTGATCCTCATAGGTTCCGACAGGGTAGTATTGCTCCTTGATGGCAGTCCAGAATGAATTCCAAGTGGGTGTGGTTGAATACAGTGAGGGCGTACTTTCATCCTTCTGCTCGCAGTAGGTTTCCCACCAATCCTTGATGTGGGGGGAGGATTTGAGAAGAGTGAAAGTAATCTTTTCCCGACCAGAAAAATCATGAACAGAAAAATACCCTTGTAGTAGATTTAACCGTTTATGTACTGCGTTTGCATCTATGTAACCCTCAAATATGGGAATGTCAAAGTTAACTTGTACCTTAAAGGGTGTGGTGCTTCTAGAGTAGCTGTTGGAAGTAGATGTGTTGCCCCTGGGTATCAGCTAAAGGATCTGGGAAAAGTTGTCCATCATCGCATTCCTTTGTCGCTCGAGGGCCTCTTCGAGCAAGATTTTGATAGGATCTCCCGCCCCCTCGTCTTTCTTCTCATCCGCCATGGGAGGTTGTCGGGATTTGCGAGGTTGGTCTTGCAAAGGTTTGACCAGTTTAAGCCCTAATTCCTTATATCTCGACCTCGTTGGGGACATGCAAATAAAGACAGAGAAAGAGCAGAACGCTCTGATACCACTAATCTAGATTTAAACAAGAACACAACAAATTATAGATATAACCATACATATAGAGATGTAGTAGAAATAATACTTCATTTCATTACTGTAAAATATTGAAATATGCTTACAAACAGAAATGGAAATAAACTAGCTAGGGCGATGGTAGCTTATCTATGAGAAGAGATGTGGTAGCTACATGCCTTTGAACTATGTTACAATGAGGCTCAAAGACCTATTTATTGTTGAGAAATAATGGAAAACCCTAAACATCCAAAAACCTAACCCTAGAAGATGAAATGACAAACTATGGGCCCCGTTTGGGTAAATTGGTACATCAACTTCCCGGGGTCGTAACTTTGGCATACGATCTCCATTTAACGCGCACAATATCTCGTTATAAATATCTATATGAGAACTACAACTTTGGGAAGAGAAACATTGGTCAATAGACCCATGTTGCTCCCAGTTTTCCCAAAAAACATCGTTTAGGGCCTCAAAACGGCTCTGGAAGTTCAGGACTCAAAAAACTGCTAAAAAAAGTAAACTATGCTACAATTAAGGAAACTGAAAAGCTGAAAGAAACAATGGTGGGGGTCCAAGTGGACTTGGAGGGTGGCCACCAATATCCACCTGGATCAAAAAATAAAGATGTACTTTCTAGAAATGGTGGGGAAAATTGGGAAAATAGTGTATAAAGTCAGTATTTGGTAGTAAGTCACTTTTGAACATGATACTCCTTCACTTTCATGTCTGATTTCATTGGGAAACATGCTTACATATATGTATATCACACCTCATTGAAAGTATTCATACTAGTTTGTGATCCCATGTTGAGTTTGTGCTGCCAACTACATATAATGTCACCAATATGTTCAAGAGAAGTTCAACCTCTAAAAATATTTTACATTACTTATAACCCTCTTTCGTGTAGATCATCCCTAAGTAGGTATTGAATTATTTTGTTTGTCCTACTCAAAATATTGATACCTATTTTGTGTTGTTGATGGGGGATACATCAAGGCCCTCCTACGACGGGTCACTTCCTATTGACTTCAACACATTATCTAGGAAGATGACTTAGAAACTCCCTTTAGTGCCTTGGAACTTGTATGACTCAATGGAAAGTCTCCTCAATTTTGATGATAGATTCACATCATTAAACTTTGATTATAATATTTTATCAGTGTTTGAATTTAGATCATTCATTCACACTTCATAGAATGTACTAGTGTACCTTGAGGCCCATTGACATTATTGGTGGTTTCTCTCACATCTGTTAATGGTCCTCATCTTTGAACGATAATCATATGGTGTCTACCATGCTCAACTTCAACACATTTCATTCACATGGTTAGACTCATACTATCAAGTGATAGTGACGAAGACCTTGGATCTAGTTTCATCCATCTAGGCTATGTGGTGTTTTCATGGCTGATGTATAGATCCACATTGTATGATGATGTCTATGTTCATATTGGGTGTATCTGGGCATGGATCCACAATGTATATCTGGTGGCAATGAATTTGATTTGTTCATGTTGACACCTAATCCAAAAGGATTATTGTAAATATTGGAAATATTGTCAGTTATGCATTTGAGAAAACTAAGAGACCTTGGAATTGGTATCCCAAGAGTCACTCCACTCATGTATAAATTCATGATATGGATAATGTAATAAACAAGTTGATTCATGGAGTTACCCTCTTGACATGACATGGTATCAAACCCAACTCCCAAATTTAGGTTTATGCTTCCCGTAACTCCTAAAATTCCTGCCATATTCTTTGCCTCCTATCTGAGCGCTTTCTCTATATCCTCACCGTTCGTTGATCTTTGCGTTGATGACTGTTGATGGTCAGAGATTTAATATTAAATATGGATTTTTTTGTCCTAGTAACGCTGCTACTGTCTCCTATATTGACACTACATTGTGGTACTGTCATGCTCTGTGCATGGTTGATATTTTCACATGACATGGTATAATACCCTCTTATATTACCCTCACGGTCGATATTTTGCGAGTCATGGAAAAAACCTCTCGTTTTGTACTTGGGTCGACAACCTCGATATGATCAAATAACTGTAGATGTGAATGTCTAGTAGTTGGATTTCTAAAAAAGGCTTGTGGGAGAAGGCAAGAAACAAAGTCAGAGACATTTCACACATAAATGACATTGTGGAGGAAAGCGAAGGGAGAATTGTAGGAGCTTGGCATTGTTGCCTCACGCGTTAGAGCTTAACATTTCAGTGCGTAATATAATAGTTGAATGTAGTGGTGTATTGTTGGTCCTCAGAGTTGGCACCATTGGTCGTGCTGCCTATGTGTGTTGAGAGCAGGATCTCTATACAGTATATTCTGCCTGTGCATTAAAATTTTTGTTTAAGGTTGAGTTAAACATTTTTTGAAGATTGTGTGGTGTATTGAAATTTTTTTTGGGAGGTTGATGAATAGTTCCTTTTTTGAAGACTTAAAAAAAGGTTGTGTTCCTTTGTTTTAGGCTGGTACACATTGTGTGATGAATAGTTATGAAAATTTC